>VZTO01022567.1:3347-31475 GCA_013400615.1 Syrrhaptes paradoxus
TGGTGTGGTACTCTGAAACATGCTGAGTTGTTCAGTTCCGGTAGGACAAGTCTATTACTGCGCTGAAACTACAGCATGACTTTTCATTGGGCCAGCAGTTAAATACCATTCTGAAGCTGAATCTTTGTGTAGTGATATGATTAATGCTTGTCCTACAGTTTTGCTTTTCTTCTGCTGTTCCTATTTGACTAGTGAAGTCTTTGAAGTGAAGTGATAGTTTTAAGAACTGATCTTCCCTGTCAGCTGTGTTGAGAATTTATTTTCTCAATGCTGAAATCTTTTAGCACTGCAGTAACGATTACTTCTTCCAAGCAATTGAAATATCCNTGAGAAGACTGACAGGAAGCCAGTTGCCTGGAATCATAAATGCTAAAATGAGACAAGAAGCTGGGGAGAGGGGAGAGGCTGGTTCTGGTTATACAAGAGACTGAAAATCATTGTGCAGTTAACAGTAGGATGCAAGAGAGGGGGAGCTGAGATAGGAAAGTAGGGTGGGAAATTTGCACGAAGAGACACAGGCAAAATTTTACTGAGACTGCCTGAACAAAGCAGAGCTTTGGGACAGCCATTAAAAGTTTGAGACATGGAGAATGAGGTTGGGTCAGACAGCCAGAAGTGTGGGAGCTGAGCTGGAGGCGTTTTGCAGGGGCATATGGAGTAAGGATTGGAGAGAAGCCATCAGGAAATGTGTCCCCACGGGAACCCCGTCTGGTCCAAGACCAGGAATGTGAGACGGAAGCTTGTAGATTCTTCTCTTTTTCTGCCCATACATAATCAGTGATGGGCAGTGCCTGTGCTGGTGCACTTTAAGACTCATCTGTGCAGCTGGAAATGTGCTCTGGGGAGGTGAGTTAATGCCAGTACCCCAGAGGGTTCAGTGGATCTTGAGGTTTCAGTTGTGCAGCAAATTATGTGGATATGTGTGAAAGAAAGGTGCCATTGCATAGTATTTCTGTTCCCGGGCTGTTTTAAAACCTAGGTAATCATATGCAAAAGGTATTTCAAAAGGCCTTTCTAGGGCTCCAAAATTAAAGCCTAAGACCACTTGGAAATGTCTGAATTATTACTGTTTTTGCACTTCTCTCTTCATCTCTCAAATGTTATAATCAAAAACAGTCCTTATGATCACATACTTTCTCGTGCAGAGAGTATCATGGACCAAGCTGTGTGAATATGGATATTTTACTAGAGAAGGCTGTCCCCCGTGAGGTTCCTGGCCTGTTTGCTGCAGATGTTTGAGCTAGCATAACGTACTGGGCAGGGAGGGGAATTCTGGTCTTGCCTGTGCAGTAGAGCAACCAGGCACTCTTAAATCACTTAACGTTAGGCTTTTTGTAGGTTGTCACTGACTGGTTTTGCTTCCATTTCTGTATGCCTGACCTGGGTGTTGGTTGCGGAAGTAGCAAAATCCACACAGTTGGAACTGAACGTGGTGGCAGCATTACTTGGTCATACAAAATGCTATATAAACACCAAGTGAGATGAAACTGGATCTTGATGATCAAGTGAGACACTGAACATTAATAAATATTGTTGAATCTCAACTTCTGGGTCTTGAAACCAACTGTAAAGTAATTGCTGTGTTATACTATCTCCCCACCCCCATGAGCTTTTAAAGGTGAACTAAACTGATCTTTGCAAAGGGGCAGTGCGTAGGATTTATTTGCAGCCGATATATTTAAACACAGGAACTAAAGTCTTCATAGCGTGTGTGTTTTTCGATGTCCTGTGTGGCCGTAGCAGGGACGGTATCACTCAGCTGCCTTTCCGACTGCTGTAATGGAGAGAAACTCTGTGGTCAGTTATGGGAAAGACTTGGCAGATGCAGAGCCTAACCACCAAGATGTAAATCTTTTTGCCAGCAAAGCATTGAGGCATGTGACTAGCCTGTTAAATAGCTTCTGTATAACCTGCTGCTGCCACTTTCTATCCTTTCAAATTACCTTTCCATGGTTGCTGTTTGTAGGCAGGAATTTTCTCATAATTTGTCATCATGGTTGCAGAAAGATTTAGTTAGATAAGAAAATTGTATGTTGACAATCCTAGCATAATTGACCTTAAAGCATACCTAAATGTACAATTTGCATTTCAAAATGTCTTCCTGAATAAAAGTAAAGTTCACAGGCAGAATTCCCTGTAGTTTTCTGTCCATGCCATGTGCTCTATGTTTGCCATGAAGCTTAAAAAAACAGGAAAACCCATTTATACTTTCCGTTGCTGAATTCCTCAATGGCTTTTTTATTTCTTCCCTTTGTAAAGGTCCGTACTCCTTAAATGGTTACAGGGTGAGAGTGTACAGACAGGACTCTGCCACCCAGTGGTTCACTGGTATCATTACCCACCATGATCTCTTCACCCGCACTATGGTTGTTATGAATGACCAGGTGAGTTCGAGACGTGATACTCGGAAAATAAGCTTCAAGTGACCTACATGTTAGGAGTTTTAAATTTTTTTTTTTTNTCTGCTGTTCCTATTTGACTAGTGAAGTCTTTGAAGTAAAGTGATAGTTTTAAGAACTGATCTTCCCTGTCAGCTGTGTTGAGAATTTATTTTCTCAATGCTGAAATCTTTCAGCACTGCAGTAACGATTACTTCTTCCAAGCAATTGAAATATCCCCTTTCTGCGATTTATTGAATTAAGCCTTTACTGCAGCCCTAATTTACATTTACTGTGGTGGGTTTTAGTTATGTTTCTGAAGTTGATGCTACAAAAAGAATGAATACTGGTATTTTTAGCAGCAGTAATTAATTCTGTTTCAGGAGAGCAGAGTAATGACTCAATATTAATATGGTGAATGACCCGCCTGCCTTGAAATGGCTGACAAAATCATGTGTGACAATAAAAATTTAAGACTGGTCTAATGCTCAAAGATGTTCTTTCCCTTAATTTGCTCTGATTTATTTTCCCCAAATATAATTTTTTCACTTTGTGACACAGTGATCAAAGATCTGGTTAGCATTTCCTTCTTTCTGAAATAGCCCTCACTAGTAACACTTCACCAGTCTTAAGAGTTCTTTTCTCCCATCGTTTTGGTTCCTCTCTTCCAGCAGTTTTGCTTCTGTTGGAAGCAGTATTGTAGTGTGCTTCTGCAGTATATTTTATAGTATATTAAATGCAGTTTACAAAATACTTGTATATTGTAATTGCTGCTTGGGGGTTATTCTGTTAAGAGCTCAGTGTCTTTGAATTTAAAATTTCAGGTCAGTGAAGGGGAAGGAAGTGGTGGTGGGGTGCTTTTCCTTTTAAAAAAAAGTAGTTGTTTTTACAGTGATGTAAAGACATTTGCTTTGGTTTTACTCTATTCTCAGCCTTTGAGAGTCATATGTCAGTTCTGCTTGTCAGGATTATAGTAGGCTTTTATCTCATTAATCTTCAGCACACAAAATAGTCTGGTAAACACTGATACAGAAAATACAGATTGGACAGTGCCTGAACATCTGCTGATTTTTTTTATTTTTTTTTTTTAATATGCCAGGTGTTAGAACCTCAGAATGTTGATCCTTCTATGGTTCAGATGACCTTTCTAGATGATGTTGTTCACTCTTTGTTGAAAGGTGAAAATATTGGCATCACTTCACGCCGACGGTCTCGTTCCAACCAGAACAGCAACGCAGTCCACGTAGATACATTTATCTTTTTATCTAAGTATTTTCGTATATTGCGAATATTGAAATACATGTTTAAACTTGCTAGTTAAAAATTACGTTTAAGTCCATTAATCAGAGCATTATTTTTAGGGTCATTATACACGTGCGCAAGCAAATAGTCCCAGACCAGCAATGAATTCCCAAACCGCAGCACCAAAACAGAATGCTCACCAGCACCAGCAACAGAGGAATACTCGGCCAAATAAGAGGAAAGGCTCTGATAGCAGCATGCCAGATGAAGAGAAGACAAAAGAAGAAAGATATGATTATATAGGTCGAGGAGGTAAAAGCAATTACTGGAAGGGGTGGGGGGGAGAGCTTAAAACTGTATTAGACTGAGAATGTGATATCTTTTACAGAAAATCCCAAAACCAAAACCAAACATTTCCTTAGTAAAAGAAGAAAACCTGAAGAGGATGAAAAAAAATTCAGTATGAAGAGACTGCGGACAGACAATGTCTCAGATTACTCTGAGAGCAGTGACTCAGAAATTTCAAATAAAAGGTTAACAGATTCATCCTCAGAGCAAAATTCAGAAAATGAGTTAAAAAGCAAGAACACTTCAAATATAAATGGAGAAGAAGGAAAATCCCAAACTATTGAGGGAGTAGAACAGACACTAACAGATAGACGGTCTCCATGGGATGAAATACAGGAAGATAAAAAACACGAAGAGGCAGAAAGACTGAAGTCATCTGTCTTAGATCAGCAAGAAAAACCTTCACTCCATTCAGCAGAGCAGCCACCATCTTATGAGCAGAATGCCAAGGATCCACATGTTCAAGAGTGCAATGCAGAAAAACATCATACTGCAGAATTAACAAATGAGCAATTTGTACCCAGACCTCCTACTCCGAAATGTGTTGTTGACATTACTAATGAAAATAATTCTGAAAAGGAGAGCCAGGATAATGGTGCAAGTACCTTCGGTTTGCAAACGGTTCAGAAAATAGAATCTCACAGCAGCGATTTAAAACAACAGTTTGCAAATGCAAATTTCCTTGAAGCAAGAAAACAGCAAGCTGATCAAAGTTGGGGTAGCAATGTTGTTAACAAAGCAGATTTGATACAACCTGGGGTTGTAAAAACATCATCAGTAAATGAACACTTAAATCCTGAAAAAGAAAAAGTGCAGTATGGCTCATTTATGTCTTCGTTAAATGTAGCTTCTCTAGCAGAAGAGAGTAAACTGCATAAACAAAGTCCAGTCTCTGATTCTGTGAAGTCAAAACCTAGTGCTTCAGTTGATCATCCTAAAACAAAGTCACCTGATGTTAAGCCTAAATTCACCCAGTCTTCTGATACTGTGAAGTCTAAGGTTAGTTCCCAAAACAGCCATGCTACTGGATTAACAAGGTCAGCCAATAAAACTGATCATGATTTGCCTAGGTCTAGTTTTCATCCAGTTCCAGCTAGAGTTAGCACTCTAGAAGCTACTAAAAGTCCTCTTATCATTGACAAGAACGAACATTTCGCGGTGTACAGGGACCCCACTCTGATTGGACAGGAAACAGGAACTAATCACATTTCACCTTATTTGCATCAGCATAATTATCCTCTGCATTCCTCATCCCACCGAACCTGTTTAAATCCAAATGCTCATCATCCTGCATTAACTGGTTCATCCCATCTGCTAGCTGGGTCTTCAGCTCAGGCTCCCTTGTCCGCTATTAACACTCACCCCCTTAGTACCGCATCCCACCATTCTGTTCATCACCCTCATCTACTTCCTGCAGTGTTACCTGGAGTGCCTGCTGCCTCCTTGCTGGGTGGCCATCCGCGACTAGAGACTGCTCATGCTAGCAGCTTAAGCCATTTGGCATTAGCACACCAGCAGCAGCAACAGATGTTACAACACCAGTCTCCACATCTTCTTGGACAAGCTCATCCTTCTGCTTCCTATAATCAGCTAGGGCTTTATCCAATTATTTGGCAGTATCCAAACGGAACACATGCTTACTCAGGACTTGGTCTGCCTTCCTCCAAATGGGTCCATCCAGAAACTCCTGTTAATGCGGAAGCTTCCTTGAGAAGGGTAAGTTGAGCTTGTTTCTTAATGACGAATGTAGCTGGGGCTGGTGTCTCCCAGCAGTGGTTTTCTAGGTAGAGATTCTGTAGTTTGTATCGCACCAAGTGTGTGGTGATGGTGGGTTTTTTGATTAGGCAGAGAACTAGGAATGGAAATTCAGTAGTAACTGCTGTCTCACGGTGGACAGCAAGTAGGGATTTCTTCTAGGCTTTGATTTCCTAAGTATTTTAAAGAAAGAAGAAATGTTTGGTTTTTGTTCATGATCAAGTGAGGTCAACCAGTTGGTTTGGAACCTCAAGTCCACAGGGTAAATATTTACTACCTCAAACTATGACAACCATTGTGTAAGTTAAATGCTAGGAGAGGAAGGACAATTGTCTTCATAATGGAATTTTGTGTGTGCTTGCTAAATAATGGAGAACGGCTGAGATAGAAGGAGTACTACAGTGGGAAGTTCTGAAGAGAAATACTCTAGCATTTATAAATCTTTCTTGTATACCCATCTCTCTTGTCTTTACACCTGTCTGTGTACCCTCTCTTGGTATATCTTTTTCTCCCCTTCTGTTCCTGTGGACACACATCCCTGCCTTCCCATCTGCTTTCTACTCCTCTGTATTGAAGTCAGGGTGATTCCTCTGGCTCTGTGCTGAGTATAACCACTGAAGTCTCAGAAGAAGTGGTTTGTGTTTTTCAGCCTAGTGCCCAGTGTGGTGGCAGTGTTTGGCAGCATGTGCATACTGGTTTTTTAGAGGCTTACAACTTGACCTAATTTGGGCACATTTTCACAGGGACCACAGAAGGCATGTTGCTGACAGTGGTCCTTCTGCCAGATTGTAAGCCTTTGCGTCAAAGCTTGGAGTTCCTAAATGGTTATAAAGATTTTTTTTTCTTTTTCAGCATGGGGAAAGCTATTCTTCCCCAGCCTCATTCTTGAGAAAAGCCAAACCATTGTGGCTAAGTCTTTCCCAAACAGTCAGTTTGAGTTGGCCTTGTAATATGAAGTTAGTTTGATCCAAAATGTGATAACGTCAAATGCAGCAGAGAAGAAAAGCCTAAGAGAAAACTATAGGTGAATTTCTCTTTTCATGTTGCTGCCTGCTCCACCCCATACTAAAGTCCATTTTAAAGAACTTACGATAGACTCTGTTTTCACTTTGGCTGCCTGAACTATGCAGCCCTGCATACAAAGGCACGTAGGTTTTTAATTATGTTGATATGTGGCAATTGTCTTGTGGTGACTTGTCTTCTGGCTCTTGCACTGGAGGCCTTTTTTAAATACGTCTTAGAAACCCAGAATGGGCGTTTGCAAAGTTGGTTTGCATGGATGCCACGATTGCACAATGGGGTCTGTGTTTCAGATGTAACAGCACCAGAAGCCACTCTCAGCTCAGGGCCGAGCCATGTCTGTGTGCTGAAGGGAGTGTGCCCCCAAGCCCATCTTTTCCTGCCATTTGCAAGTGGCTGTGACAGCTTCTGTCTTTGGGCTGGGCCATAAATGGTTGCAGGTGGAGTCACAAAGTTCTTTGGGCAATGGTTGGTGCTCAAGCAGATGTTCCCCAGCTTCTCTAGGGAGAAGGTGACGGGCCTTTTTTGCATAATACTTTAATACATCTTACAGGCAGTTCGTGGGAACTCACCACAGCGTGGGAACTCCTGGCCTAGGAAACGTGTGTGCTAAAACTGTTCGCACAAACCCAAGTGGTTGCTTTAAATATTTAAAAGTACAGAAATCAGAACTTCAAAGTGGTAGCACCTGCAAATCTCTTCTGTGTTGCGTACATGTGTCGTGAGAGCACGTGCCTCCCCTTCTGCTGCAGCAGTTCTGAACTGGAAGTTGTCAAGACTGGGGAGAAGGGAAGGGATGGACTGAAGAGGGGAAGAAGTTCTGAACAGTGCCAGGAGTTAGGGGTGAAGCAGCACCAAGAGGCTTTGAAGTGCACTTGAGAGTTCTGCTCACTCTTGCCCCAGTCCCTTCTTGGCTTGGCCCTAGCACTTGAGCACGACTTCATCGAGGTGTCCTGCATTTCCACTTCTGTGTTTCTCGTAAGCAGGTCTCAGAGGAGAGAGGGAAAGGAGAGCTGCTCTTGGTCTTTTCTGCCGAGTTGTTAACACAAATTTCAGAGAAGATATAAAAATCTTACCCAAGTAGTCAAATTAAAAGTTTCGTAAATTGAGACTATCACAGTGTGAGTGAACAAGGAGTTTGGCATTGTCCACCTTTTCAGTATTAAGTACACCGCACAAAATTGTGCGTACTGTGTGTTTGCCATTAATGTGTGTTTGTCATGCTGCAAAGTATGGCAGGTGTGTACGTTTATGGTTTTAGTAGTGTGCTCAAATTATGATTAAATTATGCCAAATAAAAATGCCTGTCAAAATAAAGCAGATTAATTAGGATTATCGTACTTAATCATTTGGTTGAGGGGAGGAGAGGAATCATCTAGGAAGGAGATATTTTGCCTTATAAAGGCAAAGGTTCATTATAAAGTTGTAGATGAAATTGTTTTCCAGAAACACTAAAACATATTTGTCTTTTGAAAGAAATACTTCTTGCAGTTCACCAAAGAGCTAATGGTCTTTTTGCTGATAACTGAAGTTAAGTGCTGTCAGAGTATCATTGGTTTGCTAGTTTTGATGAGCTTGAGGTGCCATTCTAGAATTAGCTATTCATGCTGAATACTTGAAAATTAAACAGTTCTAAGAATGCTTCTGAAATGTGTAAACTGTTTTGGTCAGGGGAAGTACAATCAGATGTTCCAGTTGATAAAAAAGTGACTTAAAATGTTAAATCTTATTTACTGTGTATAATTTGATACTGAAATACGTTGTTCCACGCTGATCATTGGTAGGCCTAGATACAGTAACTCTTGAGGTCCCGTGATTATTTTGAAATCTGATTTCCTTTTTTTTTTTTGTTTTGGTTGGTGTTAACAGAATACTCCCAGCCCATGGTTACACCAGCCCACCCCTGTGACCTCAGCTGACAGCCTTGGTTTACTGAGTCACATTCCTGTGCGACCGTCTAGTGCAGATCCCCTTCGGCCTCTCAAGCTGACAACGCATTCCAGCCCACCATTGTCCAAAAGTATCATAGAGCATCACAAAGAGTAAGTTTGCCATTTAACTCTATGGAAGAAGGTGCATTTCAACAGCTGATGTTGTCTTCTAGCTTCCTTTATTTGTAAATGTGGGTGCCTGTGATAGAGAAAAGCTTGTCAGTGTGCTGCAAAACGGATTCTGCACTGTTGACTTGGAATGGTACTTGAGTCACCTGAAGACTTTTGAAAATTGTACCTAATATAAAGAAAAGTTTATTTTGTGTTAATAGATAACTTTGTTCAGAGCAGGGGAAGAAAGGTCTTTCGTTTAGCATGTTGCACTGCTTTCAGACTAACCTGTGTCTGCTTAACCTTTTTCAAACAGAGAACTGGAGAGGAAAGTGTTCATTGAACCTTTGCGTTCTGTTACAACTACAGCAGTAAAGACAGAGCTAGAGCAAGGCAGAATGCAGTCAGCAAAGGAGAGCCATATGCACAGACATTTTGCAGATCCAATGTTGAACCAGCTGCCAAAGCCACCACAGGAGACTGGGGAGCGACTGAGCAAATACAAAGAAGAACACAGACGCATACTCCAAGAAAGTATTGAAGTTGCTCCTTTTACAGCTAAAATAAAGGCACTGGAGGGAGAGAGAGAGAACTATTCCAGGGTAACATCCTTATCTTCGAGTCCCAAAAGCCATTCAGTAAAATATGACAAAGATGCTGAACGCTCTGTGTCAGAACTGTATAAAATGAAGCATTCGGTTCCACAGAGTTTGCCACAGAGTAACTATTTCACCACCTTGTCGAACAGTGTAGTAAATGAACCACCAAGATCGTACCCGTCAAAGGAAGCTTCAAGTGCATATGTTGATAAGCAAACGAATTGTCCTTCAACAGCAGCTAGTCCCCAGTCTCTCCCCTCTTACATTTCTTCCCTTTCAAAACCTCCACCTCTAATCAAGCACCAACCAGAGAGTGAAGGCTCTTCGAGCAAGATACCTGAGCAGCTTTCACAGTCAGTGCAATCTCACTCTGTAAATTCTTTTAGAAGTGACAGCAGGAGCCCTACTCAGTTGTCAATTTCATCTTCAAATACACTCCGGAGCATGCCTGCCTTGCATAGAGCCCCTGTGTTTCACCCCCCTGTGCACCAGAACCTGGAGAAGAAGGAAAGCAGCTATAGCAGCCTTTCACCTCCAACTCTTACCCCTGTTCAACCTGTTAATGCTGGCGGTGGCAAAATACAGGAGTTGCAAAAACCACCAACTTTAGTACCTGAACCTAAGGAAGCTCAGACTGTTTACAAGGGCACTTCGGAACAGAATTTATCAGAAATATGGAAATCCAGCAATGTCCCAAATAATGAAAAAATGGATTGGCATGTTGAAAGAACGAGTGGAAAGTCACAGTCTGCTACAGCGTCTGTTATTGTGCGTCCTTCTAGCACGAAATATGATAGCATACCAGTAATGCAGTCTGCTTCCAAAGATCGAGTTAGTGAGAGATCTTCAGCTGTGACAAATCAAGCGGATTGCCTGAAAACAGCGGAAGCCAGGGAGACTGGAAGAGTTATTCTGCCAAATATGAACACAGACAGTGCTCACACACAGCATGAAAAGAAATTTCCAGCTGTCTCGCAAGGTAGTGTTCCTTGTGCTGTCACCCCTTCCACAGCTACGATCTGCAGTACCAAAACGGATGTCACCGCTTCAGCAGCAACAACTACCAGTGTGTCGAGCTGGGGTAATTCCGAAGTGACTTACTCCTTATCGAACACGGTGTTGGCCTGCACACCGCTGGAGTGTACTGCCTCGAGAGCAGCGAGTCGGGCGGTGGCGCAGACCCAGGAATGCAAGGTCAGTGCTCCAGCTCCGGTTACACCCGCCACTGGCAAGACAGGCGGTGCTGCTCAGCCTGGCTTGGGATTCTCCACTTCCACCAACTTTGTCCATTTGAAAAAGCACAAGGCAGCCTTGGCTGCAGCTCAGTTTAAAAGTAGTAACAGTGAGACCAAGTCCAACTCTGTGAAAAATCAGACATTTTCAACCTCTCTCTCCATAGACAGTGCTATCGTCTGTAATACAATAAACAAAGCGAACTCTGTAGGCAATGGGCAAACTTCCCAGACAAGTCAGCCAAACTACCACACTAAACTGAAAAAGGCTTGGCTAACAAGACATTCGGAGGAAGATAAAAACACTAATAAAAAAGAGAATTCAGGGAACAGTGTTTCAGAAATTATTAAGCCATGTACTGTCAATTTAATAGCTTCTACATCAAATGATTTGCAAAATAACATAGATAGTAAAATCTTGGCAGATAAGTTTGTGAAGGAAGATAAGCACCCTAGGAGAAAAGCAAAACGAACTTATGAGTCTGGCTCTGAAAGCGGAGACTCTGATGAAAGTGAGAGCAAGTCAGAGCAAAGGACTAAACGGCAGCCCAAGCCAACTTACAAAAAGAAACAAAATGATTTGCAGAAAAAAAAGGGTGATACAGAAGAAGAAGTAAAGCCGAATGGTGTTCTTAGCAGGAGTGCCAAAGAAAAAAGCAAGCTGAAGTTACAGAGCGGCAGTAACAGCAGTGAGTATATTAACCTGATTTGGAAGAGGCAGACTATTGTGAAGACTAAGTGTTAATCCTGGGGGGTTTGTCATGCACGATAGCTGGGAAAAGAGTTAAAAAGCATGCTTGTGTCAATGAGTAGATCCAGATTTATCTGTCTTGAGGCCATTTCAAATATCCTGGTTTAAGCAATTGAGCATTTGGTGTATATGTATTAGCAAACTGGTTCTGGGCCTCAAAATAAGCAGTAAACAAACTGGTTTATGCTGTCCATCAGAATTCAACAGACTGCTGCATATAGTTTTGCCACTTGGATTTATTTTTATTTTTTTTCTTTTTGTTAAGATCTCTAATGCATTTATTTTTAGAGCACTGCTGGAGGGAGAGATTCTCTGTTGTTGAACTTTAATGTGTCCTTTGATCAGGAAGCCAGAGGCAGTTCCTTGAGAGCCTGATGCTGCTCTGTCATGATTTGGTTAATTTAATTAAAGGTTTCAGGGAGAGTCATTTCACACTCCTAACTAGCATGTGTAGTACATGGTGTTAACATCCCTCCTGTTTAAGGAATAAAGACATTTAGGGAAATACAAATTTCAATTTAAATTCAAGACTGTAGCATGTAGCAGATTATAACTAGATTTATTTGAAAAGAGAAACTGGTCTGCCAACATGAGGGATTTTATTTAAGAACTTATTTTTTTAATCTCAATTTATTCTTCTCCAAGAACTTGTTCTTTTGTCTTTGTTCTGGTTGAGTATGAGAAACTCTACCATTAAGTTACTTTTTGCAAGGATTTTTAAGTACAGGTAGTAAGAAAGTGATTACTGTTCCTGTAATTACGTTTTCTGGCTTTCACTGTCTAATGTATAAAGTTACTCTTCTGGTATCTGAGAGTACTTGATCCCTAAATTGTACTGACTGCTGGAAGTGTTGCAGTCTGTCTAGGTATTCTGGCTTGGCTCCAGTGATAGTAGTCTTTTTTTTTTTTTTTTTTCCCCAGCCAGCTAAAGGGAGGATCAAGGAGAACATAGCTATAAAGTCTTCCTCTGTTTCACTTCTTAAAGTAAACTGTAAATACATACATATAACATATTAGTTCTTTATAACCTTTGTGTTGTTGCAACAGATTTTTTGTGGGTTTGTTGTACAAGGATTGTTTACCTGAATTAAGGGAAGGCAGTGACTTCTTGTTTTGGCTAGTGATACCTAAATGTAAAAGTGATCTATGACAATGCATTAGGGAACTGTATCGTGGAACTTAGGGCAGGAAATGGGTAGGAGTTGGTATTACATCCTGCTGTGAGTCATGCAGCCTGTGTGCTGCACATCAATAGGCGGGACATGTCCTGTGGTAGCAGCTTCTTGTGCTTGCCATCCTCCCTGGAAATCGTAATAGACCTGGGGTTTTTCTGTCCATTTCTCCTACTTGACCCATTAAATAGATGGACATTTGTGATACTCCTGTCAGTTTGTCTTGGGGGAGCTTTGTTATCATTTCAGAGTGCTGGTCAGAGATTCTTACGCGAAGGGCTTTCCACAAAGATTTGTACAAAAACATAGTCAATGTTGAGGAGCTTTCAGAAAAGAACAGGTCCCCATGGCACACCTGCCTGGGCTCCCCATGGGTGAGCTTCAGGATCTGGGGACTGGTGGTAGTTTAACAACATGGGTGAAATCTGGATACTGCCAGGATTGAAAACTACTTTGTCCTGATGCTGTTTCGGAAAGCCCTGGGAGCCTGTGTGCTAGCCAGAGTGCTCAGAGCTCCCAGCTGCAAGGCTCCCTCCTGCAAAGCAATGTGTTTTACAGCCCTGCAAGTGTTAAGGAGCTTCCAGGTTCCTGCCTACAGAACTTGAAGTCTGTCAGCTCTCAGATGACACCCAGGATCTCTTTTTCCAAGGCAGAAAGCATTGTTTTGGACTAGCAAACCTGTAATTAGGCCTTTTCTGCTCTCAAGTTTTAATCCAATTACCATCATCTTCCTCAGATGAGCTGGGAGTGCATTTTGCAGGCCCAGAACATTATGAGGGAATAGAGTGCACCCTCAGCAAGTTTGCTGATGATACAAAACTGGGAGGAGTGGCTGGCACACCAGAAGGCTGTGCTTCCATTCAGTGAGACCTAGACAGGCTGGAGATTTGGGCGGGGAAAAGTTCAATGCAATTTAACAAGAGCAAGTGTAGAGTCCTGCATCTGGGCAAGAACAACACCAGGTTCCAGTATAAGTTGGGTACTGACCTGTTGCAGAGTAGTGTAGGGGAGAGGGACCTGGGGGTCCTGGTGGACAGCAGGATGACCATGAGCCAGCACTGTGCCCTCGTGGCCAAGAAGGCCAATGGCATCCTGGGGTGTATCAGAAGGGGGGTGGTCAGTAGGTCAAGAGAGGTTCTCCTCCCCCTCTACTCTGCCCTGGTGAGACCGCATCTGGAATATTGTGTCCAGTTCTGGGCCCCTCAGTTCAAGAAGGACAGGGAACTGCTGGAGAGAGTCCAGCGCAGAGCCACAAAGATGATGAAGGGAATGGAGCATCTCCCTTATGAGGAAAGGCTGAGGGAGCTGGGTCTCTTTAGCTTGGAAAAGAGGAGACTGAGGGGTGACCTAATTAATGTTTATAAATATGTGAAGGGTGAGTGTCAGGAGGATGGAGCCAGGCTCTTCTCTGTGACATCCAGTGATAGGACAAGGGGCAATGGGTTCAAGCTGGAACACAGGAGGTTCCACTTGAATATGAGAAAAAACTTCTTTCCAGTGAGGGTGACAGAGCACTGGAACAGGCTGCCCAGAGAGGTTGTGGAGTCTCCTTCTCTGGAGACATTCAAAGCCCACCTGGATGCATTCCTGTGAGATCTGATCTAGGTGTTGCTGCTCCAGCAGGAGGATTGGACTAGGTGATGTTTTGAGGTCCCTTCCAATCTCTAACATTCTGTGAACTGAGGCATAGGTAGTGTGTCACTTGCAAAGTTTGCATAAGGCACCTCTCTCAAAATACCGATCTGAACCCAGGTATAAAGTCCAAAGTTAGCACCCTTACATCTCTGTCATCCTACATAAGATCCCTGTTTACAGGACATTAACTTTTAAGAGTAGTAGTAGGTGAAATGACAGATACTTCTCTCTATCAGCAGATAAAACGGGTGCCACTCTTAAAAGTTATTAAAATGAAAGCCTGATTAAGTAACAACGGGGTTCAGTTTCAAAATGTGTATGTGAAAATTGCACATATTACTCAACAGATTTGCTCCTTGTGTTACTCAGTGTCAGATCTGCCAACTTTCATATTGAAAATAGAATTGTATTGCTTAGCGTGGCAAAGCCAACAAACTTAATGAGAGAATAAATGGATTCTGTTCTTCCTTAGCCAGATTTTTTACATTAAGTTCAGAGGAGTTACATGTGAATAGAGTTACTCTTCTGTAATCATATTTGTAACCCTCAGCAAAAATAATTTTTGAAGGAGTGGGATTTTTTTTTAAGCTCTACATTAATTCATTAAATTGTTGCCTTTTTTGCGTACATTTTCTCTTGAAATGGAATTCAGACCTTTCTTTCTTGGGGTATTGTATTTCTTTGCTTATTTTATAAGAAGGAGATTCTGAAGATTGTTTTAGTGGAATACTTGGTGAATGATACACCTAGTATAAGAGAAAATGCAGTGTCCTAGGTATTGTGGGTGGCTCAGCAGTTAGTTAACTGTGCTCCTGCCTCTGTAAGTCTAGTTGGTAGCTATGCTTTTTAAACTTCGGTGCTGACAGGCAGACAAATGGAGGTAATAATGAAATATGTTACACAGGTAACAAATGTGCTTTCAGAAATGTTGAATGCTGATCCATTTGACTGGGTTCTGTGAAAAAGGGCTGCAAGTACCTCATCTGAAACTCTCTCTACTCTTGCAGCTGGTATACCTCGCTCAGTGTTAAAAGATTGGCGCAAAGTAAAGAAGCTGAAACAAACAGGAGAGTCCTTTTTGCAGGATGATTCTTGCTCTGAAATAGGACCAAATTTGCAAAAATGCAGAGAATGTAGGTTAATAAGAAGTAAGAAAGGAGAAGAACCAACTCACTCACCAGTATTTTGTAGATTTTACTACTTTCGGCGGTAAGTACAGCTATTCTGATAATGTGGTATTTGAGCTTTTAAAGATAATACTCCCAAAGGACTGCATGCATTCTTGAAACCTTGTCTGATTTTTCTGGCTCAGTCAGTCTGCCTGATAAAAGACATTGTCTAATTTAACAGTATTTACATTTGTATTTCTTAGTTCTTTTGTGGATTGACTTCATTGCTGTTTGAAGCTTTAGAGCAGAGACATGAGAACAGCTGCCCAGTGTACCTTAGGCAAGCAGAAAATACAGCACACCGCTATTACACAGGTGTCTGACATTTGAAGTGGGATTTTCAAAAGGCAAGCTTCAGTTATTCTGGACAAGTTGCACAACCACAGAGTTGCACTTAATTGTAATTGTTCTTATGCCAGTATATGGTGGGAATGCTGCTCGAGGTTTTCTCTGAGTTTTCTGAGGACAAAGGAGTTGTCACCTCCTTTTTCACAGCTAATGGCCAGTCAAGGAAAACTCGCAAGTAGGGAAAAGAGTTTCCCAAGATGCAGCATGACATACATGGTGCAAGCAGCGCAGCCATCAAGACAGAACAAAATGGCTTTAATTTGCACGTGGGCTGTGTTGTCAGTATATATCCAGCTTGTTTTGGAAAGGAAATTGTTCCCTAGATTGAGTTTTAATTTTTTTATAATGAAGCTTTAGTTACAAGACTTGGTAGGGCTACAGGAGTCATTTCAAGGTTGGACTCGGAATACCTTCTGCATGGGAATATTTGCTTCCTAATGTGGCAGTGTCTGGGGTTTTTCTCCTGTATAAAGGAGAGAACATAAGTGATAAAAGTTTTGTCAATATTTTAAAATACAGTTATGGAATTTAAACATTTGAATGTTTTGAATATATTGTAAATTTTGCAGCATTTCAGTTATTTTCATTGTGCTTAGATATTAGGGCTTGAATTGTAAATGAAGTTTGTGCTACTTTTGTCAGTCATAACTTAAATAATTTTTTCTTGTTCATTAAGTACATATCTAAAGGTCTTTTTTTGGTAGTTAGTTCTCAGTTCGGGTCTATTTTACAGGCTTTGCTGTAGAATTCCTTAACTATTATAATAATTGCATATGTACAATGAATTATCCCGTAGTATGCAAGATGAAATAATTGTTCCTGCTTAAAAATAGGCTAAATATAGCCATTGTTGGTGGAATGGTTTCGGGTAGGATAACAGGAAAGCCTTTAGTTATTCTGAACATCAGAAATTAATAGATACAAGAATATCAGAAATTAATAGATACTAGAATGTTATCTTGTATTAGTGATTTGTTCTGCCTAGAAAGACTTAAATATAGTATTCAAACTCTGTTTTCTGAATGAAAGCAGTAGGATAAAGAGGTCTATAAAATATGAGTCAGACTGAGTGATTGCTGTCACAGACACTCTAAAAATTAAAAGGGAGGAATAGGTGGAACCAAATTTGCAAAAAAAAAAAAAAAAGATATTTTCTGCAATTTTAAAGCAGTAATAAATGTTACAGAGAGGCAATGATGAATAAACTGAATGCAAAAACTGCCTAAAAAGTTAGGTTTAGTTTTCATCCTTCCTTAATGTTCACTTTGAAGCCAGTTTTGGCAGTAGGATTTATATTTAAATTAAAAAATATGGCAGGATGCTGAAGAAGATAAAGGAAAGTTACTTGTTTTAATACATAAGCAAAAAGATAAATTATCAAGCAAACAGTAAAGTCACAGAATATAATGATATATGCAGTTAAAATGTCTGTTTTCATTTTTAGGTTATCTTTTAGTAAGAATGGAGTAGTTAGAATAGATGGTTTCTCCTCTCCTGATCAATATGATGATGAAGCACTGAGTTTATGGACACATGAAAACTATGAAGATGATGAACTGGACCTAGAAACTTCTAAATACATTCTAGATATCATAGGTGATAAATTTTGTCAGTTAGTAACATCTGAGAAAACAGCCATGTCCTGGGTGAAAAAAGATGGTAAGGAAACGTTGAATGCTCTCAAGTGTTCTGAAGTTTTACTCAAGTGTTTGCGTTCATCATGACCCATTGCTTCCTTTCGAGTAGCTCACTTCACCAGACTGTGGTGTTGGATTTTCCTAGACTATTTTGTAAGACGGAATGTCAGGAAGGGGCAGGGACCTTCCTCAGTGGGCCAGCCCGTTCCCCCTCCTTGTGCTGGTTGCTGGGCTGGGTCCAGGCTGCTGTTGGGATTGGAGCAGCTTCAGTTCCCAGCTTGGCCTCCAGCTCTCCAGCCAGAGCAGCCAGCTCCAAGCCAAGGCCTGCAGCGAGCCAGGTGTCGGCTCCTGCCAACAGACGTGTGTCTGACGTGTCTCCTTCCCAAAACACAGGAGAATAACGTGACAGCATGGTCCCATTAGAGCCTGTGCTAACACCGTTGCCTCTTCCCCAGCAAAACCATAGTTTGTCCTTCTGGCCTGTGGCAGATGGGCACAGGCTAGAAATGGGCTGGTGGCTCCACTAATTCCAGGGAGTAGGAGGAGGAGGAGGAGATGGGGCAGAAGGTACTAGCCAGGACTCCAGGATAGGCACCTCTCCTGCTGACTTTAGTGTCTGACTCACCAGTTTGTCTGCCCCCCCCCCCACACACATCCCATAGGCAGTCAGGTGAAAAACGCAGCTCTCTTCATGACCTGGAGTTAAAAGTATATGTTAAAGGAGTTCTTCTTTGTACTTACAGCCCACTCATGTTGAGCAGGAATATTCTTTCTGTGTTACTTTAGTCTGTTTTTGGATGTTTTAATTTCTTTATAGTGTATTAATACTAGCATTGATGGGGTTGCTGTGTAGCACAACTGAGGGGTAGGTGTTAATGGTCTATTTATGAAGGATCATTTTTCTCCCCCCCCCCCCACGCCCAGTTGCACCTGAGGGGAAAATTACGAATGCTTCATCTATAAAAACTATTCATTCTGTGCTTTGCATTTAAATTTTCAGTCCTTTTATTCTACTTATTTTGTATTTCAGCTAAAATTGCATGGAAGAGAGCAGTGAGAGGAGTCCGTGAGATGTGTGATGCATGTGAAGCCACATTATTTAACATTCATTGGGTCTGCCAAAAATGTGGATTTGTGGTCTGCCTAGATTGTTACAAGGCAAAGGAAAGAAAAAGTTCTAGAGGTCAGTTCTTTATGAACTAGAGTGTTGTATAGGCTGTTTATTCTCATTTGTTGTAGAGCTGCTGATCCACTAGTGTAACTGCCTTTCTGTAAAGTGTTAAATGTGTGTTCTGGTTTCTCTTAGATCTTTTTCGCCTCTTTTTTGTCAGGAGATGCAGAATCAGTCATTCAGAAAGCAGTTGCTGTGGGGCTACTTTAGGTCTTTGTCCGCTTTACAGTGTTTTTCTGTGGGTTGTGTTGGATTGCTTGTGCCTTGTCCCTCAAGATTAAGTCTTGTTCTTCAGCTGTGAGACTGGCACTCCCATTACACTTGCCTGCTTTTTGGTAACTTATTGCTGTTAAGGCTTACCTTGATTTGAGTGCTTTCTGGAGTCCTTCAGAAGTACATGGTTTGTCATATTGACTTAACAGCCTACTTTTTATTATTAAAAAATTAGATGGAGAAAAATACTTTGAGTAGTTTTTAAGATGAACATTAATGGAGGTTTCACAATCCAGCAGCCTACACACGTACTCAGTTTAATCTAATTCCTGTGCTTTAATGGAAATGTCTAGTTTAGTCTGTAGTGAAGTATAACAGGACTGACTTGCAAACCTGTTATTTCTGAGTGACCCAGCCTGGTTGCAGTAGGAAGGAAGAATGGCTTGAAAGGGCTCATTCAGCCCTCAGCTGTGACATTGGTGCTCAAGCTGCCTTTCCTTGGGTGGTAGGCATTGTGCCTTGGCACAATTCTGTGATCAAACACTGTGCCAGGAACCGATTGAAGTATAATGCTGTTTTGAAAATAATTTTCATGTTTGTCATAGCTGCAGAGTGTGTCACAGATGTGAAATACTAGTAAAATAAAGTTTAACTGTTAGGTGGCAAATCTTGGATAAATGGAGAGAATCAACCATGTTGTCCTTGGCTTGCAGTGAGAGGCCTCCTATGCTGCGGTTATACGATGTTCCCAGAGGCTTCCATCAAACCCTGAAGTTTCTGGGGAACTAATGTTAGTGTTTTCCAACACCAAGAACAGTTGTTAATGTTTTAATGCTGGAGGCTGCTTCAGCATCTATTAACTGGCTGGAGTCTGTGTGTGCGCATGTGTGCGCATCCATCTGACATGGCTTGGGATACATGCCGAACGTTATTTACCCTAGTGGGAACAGGCAGTCAGAGGCTTTTTATAGTGTGTGGGTTAACCAGCCAGGAAAATTTTAGTAAAATGTCTTCAAAACTTAAAAAAGCAGTATACAGAAGTAGGCTTCTTTTCAGTCTTCTAACAAGGAGACTTTCTCCTTACTGTTCATCACAACATTACATGCAAAAGCAGAAGTACGATAGTTTCTCTCTCTGCAGCTTTGTATCTAATGATACTGTAGGATTCATGTGACCTATATCTTTCCTTTGGCACTCTCTTACAAAGTTCAGAACCACCCACCCATCTCTATATAATAGCACTTTATATTACACCATTTTTCCTGGAACCGGTAGTTGTTTTTACAGTTGCTAAATGTAACAGTGAATACACTGGTTTCCCCCTGCTTCAGCAGGAATGTTAAAGGTCTAAATGTTCCATATTCAGGTATATATCAATGACTTCTCTCATAGCCTCACTACTTAAATGAGTGAATGTGCATCCATTGTTACCTTCAGACAGTTCATGGCACCATCAAGTAGAATGCCATGTTATGGCATTTCAGTGATAAAATATGTTAAGTAGATATATGCTGGTTTCGTTTTTCATTTGAATGATGTTTGTGACCAGTTACATTTTTCAATGTTCTAGGAGTTACAAAAACTACAAAATAGCTACCAGATTAATATTTATCTGAAAGGAACACTGAGTACATTGTGTGTCTATTAAAGTGTAAGAAAATAATGCTTTAAATGTGCTAAATGCTTCCTTAGTGTACTCCCTAGTTTACGTTGCTAGGGCTGAGAAAACTAAGATTTGAAGTGTCTCTTAAAACTAGCAGTGGGTAGGATACAAGACCAGGGGTTGAGAGAGGAATTGCATTCCTGTTTCTGCCCCAGAGTCACATAGTGGATTAGTGACCAGTTGCCTGGCCACTGTTGTGTTTTTTACTGTTGTTCCTTCTCTCTCTTATCTTTACTGCATATTTTTCTGGCAGGGATGGTCTTACTGAAACCTTATAGAAGGCCCCTCTCTACTACTATTTAGGCCCTCTCTGCTGCCACAGATAATTTTCAACCAGTGCGTACAGACTTGTGTTTTCATGGTTGCTTTAATCTGAGATAAATCCATGATGCACCTTCCCTCTCCTTTGTGCCACCAGTAACATCAGTGCAGCTGCATGGTAGGCCAAATCAGAGGGTTGATTCACTTCAAAGTTTCATCTTTTTGGCTTGTTTGGCCCCTCTCTGGTTGAAGACAGACACTTTCAGTTGAAATGTGGATTGTGTCAAATTGAATTAAACATATAACTGCAGCCTAATTGTGTCTTTTCCATGTTAGAATTCATCAAGGGAGTCTCACTCTTCAGTAGCAAGTGTGAAGGATTTTGGCTTGTGCTTAATTGGCAACTCACTAAATGTAATAAAGGGATTATACTCCAAAACTTGGAGATTGTTGGCAAGGGTCTGTGTTACAGATGCAGCTATTTAAATTTCAGTGTTGCTAAAACTTTTCTTCTTATTGTGAAAAGTAGCTGTCGTATGCAAACCTTTGTCACACAGGATCTCAGGACAGAAGACTTATAGTATGTGTAGAAAAGAGTTTGTAACTGAAACAAATCTGAAAAATGTTAGCTAGTTCTGTCTGTGTACCACTGTAAGTACAGTAAAACACTTGGTAATGTTATTTTGCAGATAAGGAGTTATATGCCTGGATGAAGTGTGTGAAGGGACAGCCTCATGATCACAAACACCTGATGCCGACACAGATTATTCCAGGCTCTGGTAAGACCACCTGCAGACAAGCAGGATGTGTTTTTTCTCAAGTCTTTCTGTGAAGAGAGACCAGAGTTGTTTCTTGAAATTTGTTGTTTTTCTTTTAAAAACCTGCAAATTGTGTCAAATCATCACAGGAAGGCAAGTGATTCTGGGCAGTTAACAGCAAGGGGCACAGATAATGAAGAGAGAAAGAGGAGTATATTGACAGATGTCTGAAGGAGTTTTGGCGACTGGCACTGAAAAAATTCAGTGTGTTTTGTGGCTGTTTTGTACCTTTTTAGAGCAGAATAAAACATCCAGAATGTACTTAATAAATCTGACCTTGGCTGTTAAAAGAAAATCTTAGAATAGTACTGCCAAGGAGCATTACATGGCAACAGATTTTGGGGATTTGTTTTTCACTGTTTTCTGTCCCCCCCCAACCACCCAAAAGAAAGTATTCATGTGTGGTTTTGCTTGGACATCTGATAGAGCAGCTTAAAGCAAAACACAGTAAAAAAGCTTGTGATAAACGAAAACCTTAAGCAGTAATTCTAAATTTAGCTAAATTCAGAATTTTTCTTACAACCAAGTAGGTTTTATGAAGAAATGTGGTTAGGTGTGGTGGTTGTCGTTAGTGCAATTTTTACTTCTCATCTCTGGCAGCATTGATGCAGAGCAGAGAACAGAAAACTCAAATGTACCCTTAAACTTGTTAAGTAAATACCCAAGTTATTTTAAGCTGGAAATACAGACCCAGTGATTATTTTATGGGTTGTTGCATGTTGCTTCAGGTAGAAATGAAGGTTGGTTAGATTCCTTAATAAATTCAAATTGTGACATTTCCCAGAACAGGTTTCAGACTGAAACTGGTTTTAATTTTAAATTGTGAAGTGAACCACTCATCAGGACACAGCATGGTGAAGACTGCCAGTTCTTCTTCTTACTTCTGCTTTGTTCTTCTGTGCATACCCATTACCAAAGAGCCTTAAATTACACGATTGTGTACTAATGATTTTTGTCGAGATGTGGCTCACTTCATTATGTAGTTTGATGGTTTTATTAAAGGAAGCAATGACGCACCCATTGAACAATGAGGAATAAATAATGACTGCCTTGCTTGGTGTGTGCCATGCAATGGGAATGCAGAGTGAAGGTTAGGTTATTTATAGGAGTAGTGTGCAATTATTTAATTAAAGGCCTTGTCTCTTTCTGCATGAGCATTAAGGTAAACTGGACAGTCTCTTAATAGTATTTTTGAGTGTTAAATGTAGCATTTTTAATAGTTTAAATTTTTAAAAGGTTTGCAGATAGTGTTTTAGCATCACTGTGTGTGTATTGTAGAGAGGATCACAAAATTATTGAGAGCTCCTGATGGTTTTCTTTTTAATTGTCTTTTAGTTTTGACAGATCTTTTAGATGCTATGCACAATATTAGAGAAAAATTTGAAATTAAATCCCATTGTCAGTGTACCAGCAAGCAGAGCACACAAGCTGGCAAGCTCCCTGCAATGAATGGTGTGACTCAGGTGAGTCTAAAATGTGTGTATACATTGCAGTTTTCTCAGGTGTTCTGATTCTTGTGTATTTTTATATTTTAGTAGTACCAGTTGCATTTTAATTTGCATGTATGACATGTATTTTGAAATACATTAAAGCAAAGTTATATACTTAAAAATAAATTTGTTCTTTACAGGTTTTGCAGAATGTCCTTAACCACAGTAATAAAATTTCTCTGTGCATGCCTGAGTCTCAACAGCAGAGTACTCCTCAAAAGTCTGAGACAAATGGTAATACAAGTCCAAGGAGTGATGTAAGCACAGACAGCAAGTTATCACCGCCTGAATCCCAGTCACCACTGCATTGGTTAGCTGACCTTGCAGAGCAGAAAGCCAGAGAGGAAAAGAAAGGTATATGTTTGAAATTGTCATATCATGTCCATGACTTTGGGGGCATCTGTGGTACATAATTGAATTAATTAGGAAAATTTCATACTGTTTCCTGTTCAACAAAAAGAAAAGATTATGTTCTTTTCCTCCTTCCTTTTAATCATGAAACTGCAATGCCTTCTCCTGGTGGCATCAGAATCTATTGCCAGAAGAACTACTAGAGGAATGTATGGGTAATGTGGGAGTATTTCCAGCTACAGCATCTCTCATTTGTGACAGGCACTCACTCAGCTGCATGTCTGAGATGCTGAGGAAGGCCTTTTCATGGTCACACTGTTTGACTGCATTTTGAAGGATCTAGTTCATCCTCTGGTGTGTTTTCAGGTGAATAAAGTGCTAGTGCTACAGTATATTACCACCACTACAAAATAAAGGATACTGGTGCTGTCCCTATGTCTGCATCGTGATCCCACAGTGTAAACTTCCAATGATTATTTTTGTTTTAGAGAACAAAGAATGTCCTTTTGGAAAACACTCAAAGGAAGAGAAAGACCAGGATAATTTGGAGTCCCAGAACTGTAAGAGCTGCCCTCCTGTATCCCAGAACAATGAGCAAGGCTCAACCTTACGAGATTTATTAACTACAACAGCAGGCAAACTGCGTCTGGGTTCTACAGATGCTGGCATTGCTTTTGCTCCGGTTTACTCTACAGGAACAGCAGTAAGTGTTTGCAAGACGCACGGATCTTATATCATGATTTGAAAACCTTTATCATTTGTTTTGGTACATTATAGTTGGAGCAGTCTGATAGTGCAGTCTGATAGCTGTTTTGCTTTAAATACTCATTTATAGTTAAAACTTCATATGCGCACGCACACACATTAACATTTTTTTTAATATATATACATACAGTGATATTTGATACATACAATGAAGGAAATATCCATGAAGTTAGAGAAGACCTTAACCTGACAAAGTAAAGGAGAATTCCAATATATTGAGTTTTGTGGTAACTGTATATTTCTAGCTTTTTCCATGTAAGAATGCTTGCTGTTTTCTACAAAGGAAGTAGATAACTGCATAACTGCAAGCTTCTCATTGGTAATGAAATGTTGTTACTCTACTGCAAGAAGAATTGCATTAGCTTTATTTGCTTTTACGTTGTTTGAGCATGTATTTGTTTATTTTCTAATAGAGTGGCAAGAGTGGAAGGACTATGCCAAATATTCTTGATGACATAATTGCTTCAGTAGTAGAAAACAAGATTCCACCAAATAGAGCACCAAAGATAAATGTAAAATCTGAAATAAAAGATGAGCCAAAGGAGGATAGAAGAGGTATTCCAGATGACTGTGGTAAACTGTACAGCGATATTCAGTATTCATGGATCTGTGATAAGCATGTTCTGTGGCTCAGAGACCATAAGAACAACAACAACTGGAAGCTCTTCAAAGAGTGCTGGAGACAAGGACGGGTAGGTAGTGAGCCATGTGGTCTGTAAAGTGACTAGTATGAACTCTGGGGGAATAGTGTTAGAGGACAAATTTGCCCAACTTCATGTTTGAAAATGTTAACAGTGGGAAAAGCTTGTCAGGTATAGCCCACATACAAAACCTTGTGTAGTTCAAACTTCAGTTAACTGCTAATAATAAATAAGAAATTACTGTTCTGGAGATGAAAATTCCAAAAAGATGTGCTTATGACATCTTGGGTATGAGTGCTGTTAGAGGAAGCGTTAACAGCTCAGTAGGGCCAAGCTCTTCAGTATGTGTTCACGATGGATTTGTACTCCACTTTTATTGAAGGAGGTGTTTGCTTTCAAAAGGATAAGTATTGATTTTTATATTATACTTTTATTTTTTACAGCCTGTTTTAGTGTCTGGTATGCATAAGAAAATGAACTTCAGCCTGTGGAAAGCCGAGTCAATTAGTTTAGATTTTGGAAACCAACAAGCTGATATCTTGAATTGCAAAGACAGTATTATTTCAAACACCAACGTCAAGGAGTTCTGGGATGGTTTTGAAGATGTTTCAAGTATGTGATTTTAAATGTGTTTTTCCATTGCTTCTGAACATTGTCAATGTTGGAAACTGCAGTTAAAAATATTCTTTATGGATCTTGAGGCTTTGAAGAAACTTTAATTTAAAAATAAAGCTCTAGGTAAGCTGTTTCCAGAGAACATGATGGAAACCTGCATTTTGTACCTTTGCAGAATTAAAGATGCACTATATACTAGTTAGGTCTGACTAAGAAGTCATACAAAATGCCAATTTTCCTCACCTAGTTGAGTTTGTTTTGTATCATTCTTGAGTCAGAAAATTAATTATCTTCAGTTTTATGGGTGAAATCTTTATACAGGTTAAGAGTTCAGTTACCTATTTTAGTTGAAAGAAATAAAACATGTACAGTGTATCGGGTTTTAGTAATTTCTATGTTACTTGTAGAACGACAGAAAATAAAAAATGGGGAAACAGCTCTACTAAAACTGAAAGATTGGCCTTCTGGTGAAGATTTCAAGGCTATGATGCCAGCAAGGTATTTGAGTTTAATACTAGATGTTCTTAAGTCCGTCTCCGGGTTGTTTTTCTTTCTGTCTGTGTAATGACACATTCAATTACATTTTTCTTTTTCATCTCCTCTAGATATGAGGATTTATTAAAAAGTTTACCCTTGCCAGAATATTGTAGTCCAGAAGGAAAACTAAACTTGGCTTCTCATCTGCCAGGATTTTTTGTCCGTCCAGATTTGGGACCTAGACTGTGCAGTGCATATGGTGAGTATGCCCTAGAAGGGTAGCAGTTACCTCTTCCCTTAGAAGTGTAGAATATCCCATGTTATAGTGCTTGATGGAAAGCTGAGCTTGCTTGAAGGGTAATTGTTTGCTGAATGTAGAAGCACTTGACTGACTTGCATACTAACAGTACATGCACCTCAGGCATGACAGTTTATTTGCTTCTGTGGCATTTTCTGTGTTTTCCTGTTACAGTCTTTGAATCACATAAGTGGTTAGGGTTACTTTTACACAAGGACAGATCTGTCTTTAACAATGCTGTAAGACAAAATACTTAAAGAAATGTGATTATGTTCATAATTCTGGTCATAAATAAATCTCAGTGTATTTCTCATAAATTGTATTTGTATTGTATGCTGTAAAAAAAACCTGCTTAGAAAATATGGTTTCAGACCGTTTCCAGTGGCTCCTTTTTTTGCAAACAAATCTGTTCAATTCTGTTCTACTAATCGTTGAAATAGGACAAGAAATGAGTTGTAATTTGTGGCATGATGGCTTTGATTTAAAAAGTTCTCCAGATGTCCTTTGAAATAAACATACTAACAATAGTGATGAAGGCATGGGTCTGAAGAACTGACACATTGGTTACACTTTCATGTAATACTGCTCCAAGGTTTAGTGTTCTCAAATGTCCTTTTGACTTAAGCATGTATATTTTCACCTCTTAGAAGTAACATTAATTTTCCTCTTTTATTTGGGATTTCTTTTGAGTAAGAACTCTGCTTGCAGTTAGCCATAAAAGTGACACATTTGATTCCATAACCTTGTGTATTCATTGTACTTATATTCTGACCTCAGCAACCTGAAAGGTTGGAAAAGAATGTAGTGGTCAGGAAATGTCTTTGATTATTCTGCTGAAATGTGTTTTGTTCTGACACAGCTGCTACATAGGGACAGTTACCTGGGCTAAGAGATATCTGAAGGTCTCTGTTGAAAAGTAACATTTTCTTGTTAGCAAGAGAAACAAAATCATGTTTGTAGTTTGTATATCTCAGTATTTTCACATTAAAGCCTCCCTGTACATAAAATGCTTTTCTGTGATGCTTAGGGTCCTTTGAGAAATAACTTCTTAGTTAGCTGTTGCATGTTTCTATTTGAGTGTGAATATGCAATACAACAGACCTCGATTTTATCTTCTAACATAGGTGTGGCTGCTACTAAAGACCATGATATAGGAACCACAAACCTCCATATTGAAGTTTCTGATGTCGTGAACATCCTTGTTTATGTTGGCATAGCGAAAGGGAATGGAGTACTTTCCAAGTCAGGTAAAGGGAAGCTCATTGTAAGAGGTGTACATCGACTGAATGATCTGCTGCTTCTAAAATTGCCACTGTTCTGAAGTGGATGAACGATAACTCTAAGTACTTGCTTGAACCTGTGACATTCTTTGTTTCAAGAATTTGCACACACATTAATTCTGCATAAAATACACTACAGTTCATGAATTATTAAGTGGTATTTCAAACTATCTTCACTTTTTCTGCCGTTACCTATAACTCATGTACCATTGCTGTGCTGGGCTGGCAGAGCTAATGGAAGTGCAGGATGAGAGATTTTGTCTGGTAGCTGTGGTAGTTCTAACAGTTATGTCAGGATCATGTATTTGCCAAACCTTCTGTTTATTCTGGTCCCTCTGGATGCACTGTGTTTGCTCTATTGAAGTTGGACCATAATGTAATTTTTCAGCACCAGAAAGCTTAAATCGGTGTGTATTAATTGCCTGTATGATGTTGATTGCTTACGTGAAACAGTCTTTAAATCACTGAAATAGGTTTGTTTCTTTCCTTTTATTCTTTTGTCCTCTTATTCCATAATCAGCAGATATAGATCTTGGGTGTGACTCATATCGCTGCAGTAAGGTTTGCTGTCTATTATTTGCTTTGTTTTCACTTGCATATGCACTGTTAGTAGCATCGAAACTTGAGCATATGGGGAGAGTCCTAGCTTCTTGACTAGCTGCTGCAGAACAACATGCAAAACACTGCTTTTGCTGACTGCAGGAAAACATCTTTTTCATCTTCTAATCTTTTGGTGCCAGGCCTGCTTTTTTTTTTT
>VZTO01022567.1:33534-74713 GCA_013400615.1 Syrrhaptes paradoxus
TTAGGAAATTTAAAAAAAAAAAAAATTTAATATTATGGGGTGTGTCCTCCCGGCCTGCTTTTTTTTTTTTTCAGGTAGGAGAATGTGTTCTATCAAATTCAAGAAATGTAAAAAAAATTTAAAAATTAAATGTTGTTTTGAAGGTGTTCATGGCATTCATGTTCTACTACCTAATTACAAACACCAAACAGAAATATCACCTGGGGACTTCTGTTGTATTCAGCAAAGTTGTATCTGCTCAGTCTCACACAAAAAATTTGAAAAGAAGGTATTCAAATTTTTTCTCTGTCTCACTTTAAAAAAATATTTTTCTTGAATCTTAGGCGTTTTGAAGAAGTTTGAGGAGGAAGATTTGGACGACCTTTTAAGGAAGAGGTTGAAAGATTCAAGTGAATTACCTGGTGCTTTATGGCACATTTATGCTGGCAAAGATGCTGACAAGATAAGGGAGTTTCTGCAAAAGGTTAGCCTTATAATACGTATTTCATAAATACAATCTAAGCAACTGATAAATCAAAGGGTGCTGGTAAAAACCGCAAACCCCACCCTTATCCTTAGGGAAGAGAAGGAAGCAAAATTCTTTCCTTTATAGCACAAAAAATTATCATCAACCTGCTGCATCATCAACAAATAAAATATGTAACACGTTACGTATTCACTTCTAAAGAGTTACTGGTAGCTTGTCAATTCTAAAAGCCCAGGAAGGCATGGAGATCTATTCTTGTCCATCTCTAATGTAAAGGATAATTTGTAGGATAATGTTTTTCTGTCACTGATCCATTCTTGCATTATTAGATACTGAAATTTTTGTGAATTGTCTCA
This sequence comes from Syrrhaptes paradoxus, assembly GCA_013400615.1. Taxonomy (NCBI): domain Eukaryota; kingdom Metazoa; phylum Chordata; class Aves; order Pterocliformes; family Pteroclidae; genus Syrrhaptes; species Syrrhaptes paradoxus. The sequence continues at coordinate 34,357 of VZTO01022567.1, forward strand.
TGCGAAAACCCCTGACTTTGCAACCTAGCAGCCACTGATCTTCATTAGGACTCTGTGCCACATCGGTTAGTTCAAAGAACATGCCTTGGCTCTTGGTGAAGATGAAAGCAGTTGTGAGGGGGTATTGTACCCAAGGGCAGTGAGCTTTTTCAGCATCAGCTGCAGTGCAGAGCTTCCTTCAGCAGCATGTGATGAACAAGTTAGAGCCACATCAGAACCTTTGAGGTCGTTACTTACCACATAGGATGAAGATCCAGCCCTGGGCCATTGATAGTCATCAATGGCATTAAATTTAGAGATACTATCTTGGAAGCAGTTTCCTGTGCCCTGTCATTAATGTGTTTTCGTGTTCTAGAAGGCAGTCTTGATGGATGACATAGAAATACCAAAACATCACTGAAATGGTTGCTTGAGGAAAAGAAGTCTCCACTGAGCTTTAACTGGCTAGACCAAAGGGGTAAACAGGCTGGAGGTGAAGGGCTCTACTGCAAGCAGGCAGAGCCTAAGAAATGTTGCAGTAAAGATTGTCGTGGACAATAGGGCAGTCTTTCAGTCCCAGGGCGGCTGTCCTCTGGTGACTCCAGCATTTGCTCTTCGGCAAGCTGAACTGTGAGGAAAAATGAGCATTAGTAAATAAAATACAGCTAATTCCAGGATGTTATTAATTATACAGTAAGGCTTTTTTGTTCATTCAAAAATTAGATGGTGGCTCTTCAGTTTGGAAAACAGAGTTGTGAACAAAGTCTTGTATGCAAGGGAATAGGTGGACAATGAGTACTATTCAGCATTTCTGCTTTCAGAGCAATTAAGGGATATTGTGAAACTCTTTGAGCAGCAGATTTAAAACGGAAGCACCTAAAACGCTATGTAATAAAATTTGTCACTTGCTGCCACAGCTTGCCATGGTATCCAAAATGAATTGTGTACTGCCTTGTATATTTGATGTGGTGGTATTTTTCAACCACTAAATTGGAGATTAATTGATGACTAGGCCTTAGGACCACTTTGCCTGCCAATATGAGATAAAAATCTCAGTATCTCAGTACAGAAGAAAGGTGACAAGGACAGTTTTAAGCTCTATATCACATAATGAAGTATATTTAATAGCAATATGAATAAAAATCTATGGGTTTAATGAGGTACTTGTCTCCTGAGTCATGACAGATGGATTTGAGATATATTTTTTTTACCTTTGGTCAGTATGGTTCATTAATTATCAATTGATTAAGAGTAATGTTTGTTCCCCTGTGGTTAACTTGATGAGAAGTGGTTGCTGCAGTCAGGAAGTATATTTTCTTTTTTTTTATGTTCATAATTTCTTCCCAGTTCCTTTAACGCATGGTAGGAAAGTAATTTCATGCCACAGTGTGATTCAGACGGAAAGGAGACTTCTTGAGGTCCTTTTGTCCAGCCCCGTGCTCAAGCAGAGTCACCTAGAGCAGGTTGCCCAGGAGCACAATGCTTTTCCCCTGAGCTGAGATTGTGGTTTGGGGTGTCTGTGTCAAAACTGAAGGTTGCAAGCTTGAAGAATGGGCTTCATTGGAACTCTGGAGGTCAGATTTTATTGTCTCACACAGCACGTGATGCTTATTAATAGATTATTATGTTCTTTAAAGCTCTACATTTTGGAGTGGGAGTTCTGCAGATGCCTTCAGTTCAGTGGGGCTTCCCACTTCCTTTGAGGTTCTTTTGAATCCCTAACCAAAATTCTCATTTGGGTATTGGAAGCACAGTAGCATTGCTTTGTAAGTTAGATGTACTTAGAACTTACCAGCAGAAGGTTCAGCTTCTTTTGAAAGTGACCTGGGATCTTTTCTGTTCTTACAGATAGCAAAAGAGCAAGGCTTAGAAGTTTTACCAGAGCATGATCCAATACGTGATCAGAGTTGGTATGTGAACAAAAAACTTCGCCAAAGACTTCTTGAAGAATATGGAGTAAAAACCTGTACGGTTATTCAGTTTCTTGGTGATGCTATTATTCTGCCAGCAGGAGCACTTCATCAGGTAATGTACATCTGCTTATAGAAAGGATTAAATAACATAAATACAATAAAATAACTTATTTACAGAGACATAACTACATCTTTACTCAAAACAGATTTTATTTTCTTACTAGCTGATAGCTTATGGGGATGTATAATAAGGTACATCTGCTTATATAGATGACTAGCCAGTACTAACATACAGCAACTTGAATGCTTGAAATAATGCTCTTTTTTTTTCCTTTAAAATGAAAAATGAGCAGACTATTACTAACCACTTTTTTCCATTTTTCATTTCATTAGCAAATTTCTAAATAAACTAATGTTAGTTATGGCAAAGTCAAGTTAGTATTTTTTTTTCTTGGAAACTTAAAGTTGAGTTGACCCCAGAGAGGCAAGGGGAGGAACTCAAGCAGGTTAATACCTGGATGTCAGGTGTCGTGTCGTTTTTGTCTCCAGCCATTGGAGAATTGTAGAGACAGTCTGGGTGTAATAAGATACTTCTGTACCAGGATTTGGAGGTTGTTTTCCTGTGCCACATTGAATTATTTTTTACACGGAAGTTACATCAATCACCTCGAGTTGTCATTGTTCTTCAGCAGCTTTCCTTACCATTAGAAGGAGTTATTTCACCTTTGCAGCGGCTGGGCTGGCTTTATTCTTAGTTGTGCAAGAAGTACTGCCAGCAGGGCACTTCTGGAGGAATAGTATGGATTTCTGTAGCAAGCTTCAGTCCTGTCCTAGCAGGACAGGGGTAGGGGTTGTTACTTCATTTTGTTTGGTGGGTTTTTTTTCTTGCAGTCTGCAAACTACTTCTTGATGAAAAAAGGAATAGAGCATAATTGTTTTGGCGTGATTTTTAGGCAGTTCTACATTTATTTATTTCTTCATTAACCTTTTCCTGTGAAAACAGGAAATGGAGCCTGCTTTCTTGCTGTCTTACCAGCTGTCAAGCACCACTAATGAGGTAGCTGACTATCAAGGAATGAGGAGCATCCCCACCCCGCAGCAGGGGTTGTAAACCATCTTGCTGTTAAAGATTTATCATTGCTCTCCACCCAGGTTCAAGCTATTTAGTGGCTGATCTGCAGATCAGCTTCCAGCTGACACCTCTTCTGGACAGAGAGAAAGCAAAGGCTTACCATGTCACCCTACCCAGGGCAGCAGGCTTTTTTCTATGAAAAAAAAATGACTGGTTTGTAGTGATGACAAGTGTTATGTCCCTAGCCTCTCTATTTCAGTTCTTGAGGCAATGAGAGCAGCAGGTAACCTACCCAAACTAGGTTCCTTTGTCATTCCAGTGATTCTTCAGATGGTTTCACATGGTGGTATGTTAACCCTGGATGATCTGTGGGGATTTGTTTCCTGGCAAAAGAGGTGACCAGATGTTGGCTTGTCATAGGTTACCTTTCCCTGTACCATCTCTAGGGCTCCTTCATGAAGGGGCATCTGGCATTGTCAGTGTTGTTAGCTCTTCTTACGCTGAAGCAGTTGGGACTCCCAGAGTTGGTAAGATTTGTATTGCATCCTCCAGTAACCTTACTCTGATCTTGAAACAAGTGAGATAGCACAGATACAAGAGCAAAAAGGGGACCCACAAAGTTGCAAACATACTGGGAAAGTTATTTCTTATAGAATGTGGCATTAGATAAAGGAATGCAGAATATAGGACATGAAGTAGTGGGACTGTTCCAGGCTTCCCTGCAGCTCAAAGGTCTAAGGACCAAAAATAAGACCACTCTTATCTTTATCTCCTTGGCTTTAGACTCCAAATTGCTTTTGAAGTGGTAATGTTCTAGCTTCTGGCACCAAGGAGTTAATAACGTGGTATTTTTAAACCTTAGTGGGTGAAGCTGAGAACCTTTTCATCTTCAGTAAGAAGTTCCTGTGAATCTGCCACGTAGGAGGAAATGAAAGCATCATGTTCTTTCATGTACGTGTATAGTAGTACTCTGTACAGAGATGCATAAATACTGACCTTAGGGATCAGCACCGCAACTTCATATATACAAAGCACATTTAAACACTTAAAAATAAGTCTGAACAAGAATACATACCTGGTTAAGTTTACATGTTAAGCATTTCAGATTTACATACCCATCATGTATCTTTAAAACTGGTTGACAGTTGATACTAAATTTGGTGGTATATTGACATTTTTGGTTTTATTTGCTCATCAGTAATGTTTTTATTTGCTTATTGGTAACATGACATCCTAGCGATGTTATGATAAGGATGTAGGATAAAGGTCTGGGAGTTGTGTATGCAGAGCTGCTGGGTTGAGCGCTGGGGCAGAGGAAATTGGGCTGAAGGACGGAGCTAGGAAGCCTGGCTGCCTGTGGTCGCTGCAGCTTGGACACTTCTATCCTGGAGCCAGTTAGGATTGTTGTCACACTGCTGCTTCTGATGTTCTGGTCTAGAATTCTACTGCTCTGACGTGGGAGAGGTTGCCTGTATTTCTTCTATATATTATTTTTTCTTTCCAGCTTCTATGGCTTTATGTCTAGGTTTTAAAGTAACTTGTTCTTAATATTTGATGGTAGCATAAAGCATTCTTCGTGCTTCCCAGATTTCTGCCTCATCCCTGTGTACTTGCTTCCCCCTTGCAATCATTTCAGTAGGCAAAGTCAAGCTGTTCCCTGGTGTGGTGGGAGGGAGGGAGAGCCTCTCCTGTGAGGTGTGACAGATGGAGTAGCCTTGTCAGTACCTCTTGTGGAGGGAATTGCGCTCTCCGGGGGAAACTAGAAATAGATACAGTGTTGGGACTGGTCTCCTGTACAGGTGCTTCCCTGAATGTATTTCCTCTCTTCTTGTCTGTACGAGTAGGGGAGCTCAGGAGTGTCCCCTGCTTTGCTAACGTCTGGACCCTGTTCTCTTCTGGCACTTCTAACAGCAACCCCTTGGCTCTCCTCAGAAGTTTCCCCAGCTATAAAAAGGGGGTTGTTGCCATTCTTCTGCTTGATTTGTTGTTTCTGCTGGTCTGCTGTGTGTCATTCTGTATCACACTCCTCCTTCAGGGATGCCCTCCCTCGTTTTAATTTGGTGACTTATCCAAAGGTCTAAAATACTTCAGTGATAAATTAAAACATCAAAATACTTGAGTCTGTGATGGAAATATGTTGTTCAGGCTACATGCAAAAATTGTTTATAGTGGAGCAGGTTATTATAATCTTTGCTTTATAGTGGTATTATCTTGATTTACCAGCAGGATATATATTGTAAAATAGCACACTTGAGGTAACGCGACATCCTGGCGATGTTATGATAAGGATGTAGGATAAAGGTCTGGGAGCTGCGTACACAGAGCTGCTGGGTTGAGCGCTGGCTCCAGAGCTGAGCTGCACAGGAAATGGCTGATTGCTGGTGTAAGGACAGAGAGAGATGGCTGGGCAGTGGGGAGCTGCAGCCATGAGGATGGACAGCCCTTTCCTAGCTGCCCGCTCACCTTTCCCTGTCCCAGCCTGGGTCTGAGGCTTTTGCGATGCTCCACCCATCTCCCCAGCCCTGCTGGAAAACCTTGGCTCTGCGTGGGCTTGAGTGAAGCTGTTCTCTCGGTTCAGCTGGAACTGGCACAGCTGTGGGAGTGCTGTAGCCCTCACCCTGCAAACCTCAGGGGAATCGGCGCTAAACATAGTTATTTGTGTGTGTCGTTGTAACAGCTTGTATTCTAAATACTATAAATAGAACTGCCTATGGGCTGTCAGCGGGGCATTCTCAGGGTAGGTACCAGACCAGCCGGGTAAAATCTGTCATCTTCCCAAGGATTTGCACACCGATAAGATAGGCCCTGGAAGGGGGAAGGAGGTTTAGGGAACAGCATTAAAAAAAACATAAATTTTGCTAGGCTCAAGCTTAAAATATGCAGATCTTCATCAGTTTCTGATCAAGGTGGGACTGTGTTTGCTGGGATGGCACATGTGCTCTCTCCCCACCCCCCAGGCTTTGGTGAGTTTGCAGAATTGACATTGCGCAACTTCATAAGCAGTTAGAGTTTGGGGAAACAAGGTCTTCAACATGCTGAAGAAATGGTGTAATTTCTAAGGGTTTAGGGGTGAAAACCTGATGCTGTACATTTCCAAAGAAGAGAGGCAGGAGTTGGTAGTTCAGGTCACAGCCAGGAGCGTTTTTTCCTTTTTGCTGTCCTCCAGATGTGACCTGGGTGGCGGATGGTGCCCATTTCTCTCAGTAGTTACCTCTAATCAGTAGGAGGTGTTAGGAGAAAAAAAGGGCTTTTTCCCTGGCCTTCTGAACCTGCTCCTTTTTTGGTTTGTTTTGTTTGTTTTTTTTTTTTTTTTTTTTTTTTTTTTTTTTTTTTTTTTTTTTTTTTTTTTTTTTTTTTTTTTTTTTTTTTTTTTTTTTGTTTTTTTTTTTGTTTTGTTTTTTTTTTTTATTTATTTTTTTTTTTTTTTTTTTTTTTGTTTTTTTTTTTTTTTTTTTTTTTTTTTTTTTTTTTTTTTTTTTTTTTTTTTTTTTTTTTTTTTTTTTTTTTTTTTTTACATTTCCACTGGCAATGACTTCTCTGTGAACATGGCAAGTTGTGCCTGGCAGGGTCCTGCAGAGCAAGGCACCTGTGGAGTTGGTCTGTGGCATCAGCGCCTGTGTCGTGCTCTGGAAATGGCTGAGCAGTGGTAGCACACAGCGTCAGTGCCCATGCAGCTGCTAAAGGGGTGGAATAACGCAGTGGAGTGAGTTAACATCAGAGCCCACTATAGGCAGATGTGCATTGTTCAGTGTACCTTTTGCCAGAAGCTTAGAGCTAAGTTGAATATACTTAATTGCTCTCTGCGTAAAACACATAAAGATGCCCTTTAGTTTGATAAGCCTGTGGTTTAAGAGATCTCCAGGCCCACTCTTTCTTCAGGTGTCTCTGCCAAAGAATAACCTCAAAATGCGAATTATCAGTCTCTTCTTCTTGTTCTTTTGGATAGGTGCAAAATTTTCACAGCTGCGTTCAAGTAACTGAAGACTTTGTGTCTCCAGAACATCTTGTACAGTCATTTCACTTAACGCAGGAGCTGAGGCTGTCAAAGGAAGAAATCAATTATGATGATAAACTGCAGGTAGGAAATGTATTCAGCTCTGGAAGCTGTTGGGAAGGCAGGGCATGCTCAGGCTCATTGAAATGCGGAGCTGTGCATGGAGCTACTTCCTTGCTGCTGTTCACACAGAATAACAATGAGGAGCAACATGAATGCCAGGGCTGTAAATGACTTGCCCTTGAGTTGCTGGTTTTATTTATTTCACGTTACATTTTAGAATGTTTCATTTTGCACTGGCTTGATGTGGCCCTTCTTTTTTTATTTTTTTTCATCCACTAGGCTTAGGGCTTAGTCCTAAACGCGGTTACTTTGTAGAGTTCCTTAGTCGTAGGCCTTACTAAAATCTGTCCGATGTTCTTGCAGGTTAAAAATATCTTATATCATGCAGTTAAAGAAATGGTGAGAGCTTTGAAGATTCATGAAGGTGAAATAGAAGATACAGATGAAAACTAACTGTGCTTTTTTGTGTTAACATCAAATGGAGGTTATTTTTGCTAATATATGACCAGTATGCACACTAATTTAAGCTTCACACACCATCAGTGCCAAGAAAACATAGTCATCATATTTACTTGTTAATGACACTGCAATGGTAGAGCTTCATATCACAGCCACTGTGATTCCATGTTAGACTTGCAAACGATTAAGCAGCATTCTGCTGTCCTGTATTATAATGTACATGAAGTTTGTGAAATGTCAAAGATTTAAGATGATGTATTTATTTTTGGAAAAAAACCACAAAATTCTATGCTATATTGTTGATTAAATGTAAATGTGACTTGTACAGTTTGCTAAAATAATTCAGATATTTTTCACTGCATTGAGACAGTTACTGTGAGAGTAGAACACAAACACCAGCTATTGTCTGCATTTGGGATCTTGCTGAGTCCGCACAGCAGTCATGTCATAATCTGAAAATTGCTGCCAAATAATTGTAAACTTTGTAAAATATAAAGTATATAAAGTAGATACTAAATACAGACACTTCAGTATTTTATTGAAGCTATTCAGTGTACAATTAAACATTTTCAAAAGCTGTAATTTATTTAAAATTGTCTCATTTTGGTAAAATTTATGTGAACTTTTAAAGCTAAATATTAAACTTAATATGCTATGTAAATATATACATATATACATTCAATGATGTATTTTTTTAAAACATTGGCTTGCTTTAATTTGTTAAAAGTGCAAGTGTTACACATGCTTTGTACATTGAAGTTGAAAGGGGTTTTACATTTTCCATTAAAATGACTTTATCAAATACTGTCTCGTGTTTGTTGCTAATGTCAGTGGCTGCATGTGACAGCGCAAGTCCTTCCGTTTGCATCCCCAATTGTAACGCACGGCGTGTTCTTCCGTCGTTCATGTGCGCGGCTCTGCCCTCTCCGGGTGTGAGGCAAAATTGCAAGGGGAAGTGCTGGAGCGCAGCTTGGAGAGCTGAGCCAGAAAGAGCCTCTCCTTAAGAATGAAACAATTTCAGTTAAATTGCTTTTAAATTAAGCATTGCTTATGTTCCTTGTTTAATAATCCAACACTTAACTTTGGGCAGAGGGGAAAAGGAATTTCTATAGAATTTTTTTACAGCCTCATGGCTTTTTTACAGTTAGAGTAATAACAGCAAAATAATGGATGTTTAAAAAAAAAGATTCCTATCTGTTTTTATTTAATAGTGGTAAATGTTAGGCAGTTGAGCAGAATTCCAGCTCTTGGAGTTCGTTTGAAAAGTTAAAGTGCTGATGGATTAAAATGGATTAAAATTATTAAAACTATTCAGATGTTTAGATTCGATATCAAGTGTTAGGTGCAGCTGTTAGCTAGCTTGTGACATGTCCAAAAGAGGATAGTAACTACCCTGGTGTTTTGGGTCACATATAAAAAAAACAAAACCACCCGCAAAAAACCTCTCATACAAGTTATCTTAATAGTGAAACACTATTAAAGATACTATTAAGATTTCTGGTTCTGAAAATAAAATTCTTTATCTAGTTGGTTTGGAAACTTGGATTTTTTTTGAAGGTGGAAAGAAATACTTAGGGGTTAACGTTGCTGTGCCTGGCAGTTGATTCTCAACTTCGTACCAAGTTTCATGCAGCACAGAACTACAGCATTGGCTGAAGATGACAAACCTGCTGATGTACGTTTGCTTAATGACAAGTGGACTTCAGTTGCACATGGTTTTTTAAAAAAAGTTCAGGATATGTGAGTTTTAATCAAGTGTAAGTATTTTTTCCCCCAAGTTGATTTTTGAGGTACTTTTAACATTTGTGGAATTTGTTGAAGCTGCTGAAGCTTTCATTCCTGCTGCAGATCATCATATTCCCCCACCTTGTTTTTTTTCTACACAAAGAGCAGGTGTTTGGGCCTGGGCTGTGGACTGTCAGCACAGCTCGCTCCTGGGACTTGGGTGTCTTTGTAGTTGAAGGGAGTGTGTTGGTTTCCTTCCTTCCATCAGAAGGTGTCTGTCCTGGCTAAAACCTTGGGCCTCCTGCTCTGTGTCTTCTCAGAGGTGTTCAGGTGCGTTACTGTTGGTGACTGCACAGCAGACAGCACCAGTGCTGCTACACCTGAGCTTTGGTGCTGTCCTTTGGGCCCCCACAGGGCACTGACAGCTGCCCATCACCCCGCAGCATGCACAGATCTGGGGAGGGATCCCTGCCTGTGTCCGTGAGGCTGAAGTCCTTGTCTCCTCAGGTGGTGGCCGAATATCAAACGGAGGCTGATCTCTATTTTCAAGTGAGAGTATTAAAGTTCTTGCTCTGTGACCTTTCTTTTACTACCTTTGCTGATAAATCCTTAAGCGTATGACAAAGCTGTTAATCTGCAAAAACGCCTGGGTTAAACGGACAGCGAAGCAGCAAGAACCCTCCCAAAGAGAAGCCTGAGAGACCGACAGCATTTGAAGATGGAAAGAACTCCCTATGAAGAGGCAAAACTGCTGGGATCAAGCTGCAGTGTTGCATGACGTGCTGTGTGGTCACTGGGTGAGTAATCTTTGCTGCTTTTGTAGCAAAGATAAATTGATAAATCAGTTTGAACTGCATAAATAGGATTTCACTGCAGTCCCTGTGGAGTTTATCCACTCAATGTGTTTAGTAGATGGTGGTTACACCAGATGTATATTTTTAAAAAGTGGTAGTGGATGGATATATCTGACAGATTTGCAATACATAAATACACAACCTGATGTGTTTTCCGAATCACTTTGGGAATTGCTGCACTTGCAGATGGGTTGGCCTCATAAACTGCCAGCAACAATGACTGTTTCCCAGTAACTCAGGGGAGGGGAAGGAGCCAAAAGTGAGTGAACAAGGAAAACGCGGCACAAGCTGAGTATGACAGGGAGCGCTGGGAAGCATTTATTGCTGTCAACTCGAAAAGACTCTGCAAGTCGCATGCTGCCTGCATTGGCAAACCACTAGAGGTTGTTAAATATACAAATACCAAGTACCTCTAAAGGAGGTCACAAATTCAGTTTTTTTAAAATACAGTGAAGCGGAGCTCCCCACTCCCGTACAGGACGTGGGAGCAGGAAGCCAGGCTGGCAGTGTGCTTGCTGCAAGTATGGCTGAAGTTTTTCACAGCTGATGTCCGAGACTGAAGAGGGTTGTGGGGAGGTGTTTTGTTATCAGGTTAGTTTTTCCCTCTTGACCATTTCCATGTTCTGCAAGGCATTACTGGGCATGTTTTTCCCATCTTCCTCTCCTAAAGGTCTCTTCAGGTTTTTTGGTCTACAGTCTCAACTGTTTTAATAGAGCCAGAAGTACCCGGTGAGATCACCTGAAGATGTTTGAGTGCAGGAACGCTGCCAGCTCCTTGAACAAGAATATGAAGTACAGTGTCATTTTTTGCCACCTTCCTGTTGACACCAAGCTCTGTCTTGATCTGCTATGCTCTCCATTAAACTCTTCCTTTTTGTTCTTTTTTTTTTTTTTTTTTGTGCTTTGAAAGGTCATGTCTCAAAGTCACCAACACTGCAGCCCTCCTCTCCACACAGCCTCCCCCTCTCCCTCACACTTTTTTCCAGCTCCTTATCATCATCTCCATCCACTGCACTGCCCTACAGTAAATGACCACGGCAATTTTCTTCCTATTGTAACTGCAGAGGTAACTAACGAAGAATAAGTAATTAACAAAGAATAAAGCAGGGCTGCTATGACCTGATGCATTTCAGCATGGACAGACATCTGTGTACATGTTTTAGCTCAAACAGAAGTACAGGATTGCTGGAATTGCTGGCAGTGAAGCTGGTCCCTGTCATGCAGATCAGACATAAGGGGTTGTAACAGTCTGATTTTAAAATATATTTATTCTACTCTTCTGGCTTCGTGGAAATTGTTCAGATCTGTGTGTAAACCAGACCCCCATCTGATCAGTGCAACTTTCCTCATGCTCTCTGACCTCTTTGGTAGGTGGTAATTTTGTTCATACCCTCTCCCGTGACATCCTGTCAAGCCCTCTCCTGCTCTCAATGGACAACCCTCCCTGCCCTGCACCCAGAACTGGGAATTTCCCTTCCTTCCTCCTTCCACAGCCACTGTTGCCCTGTTCTGTTGCATTCAGGGGCAGGATGTTTGTCCTCTCCCCCACATCCATGCTGGCCAAGCTGCCTTTCCCTGGTCAGGCTCCTGGGCTAAAGCTTTTTTCTGCTTTCCCCTCCTAACCCCCAGCTCAGCCTCAATCAGTGTCAGCTCTGTGCTGTGCTCCCACCTGCCACCTCTTGACTTGCGCTTTGTTTGCAGGAGCGCTGCTTTTCCTTCTGAGCCTTTGTGTTCCCATGGTACGTGTGCCCTGGGGAGGGCAGGGGAGCACGCGGTGGCGTGGGGTCTTCTCTGATGCAGTGTCAGTGCCACATTCCTTTCTCTTCATCTCAGCAGGGCCACCTCTGAAGCCTGCCAAGGAGCAAATGACCTGTAGCATTACCAGCATACACAAACTAACCTCTGCACTTTTTTGATTTGTTCTGGTAGGTTTTGAAAAGGAAGTTTCTATATATAGTGAGTAGGAAAATCTTGCCTCACATAAAATCTTGTACCTGATGTGTTGGGGGCAAACAGTTGCATTTTAAACATGGGCCCTTCTGAAGCTAAGTTGCAGACTGATGGGTTTTTACTGTTACATTTCAAAGTGGAGATCTCTGGTACCTTCCAACCATACCACTACAATATGTTCTTAACACAGATACCTGTTTTTTTTTTCACAGTCCTTGGGCATGCGGTTTTATTGTAGCTCTGTGCTTCCTTAGTGGAATTAAAGAGTAGGATTTAGTAGCTCTGAGGTGGGGAATCCTGTATTTTCACAGCTCTAAGGATTTAATATTGTTTGATCTCAGTACCTTAACTCCTGCAGCAAATGGGCCTGAGGGAACACTTCAAATGATTACAAGACAAAAAACCTGGGTAAGTAGTTTAGGTAACTTCTTGTAAAACAAACATGGGAGAGAAAGGAGGTGGAGGAAAAGATGGCCATAGCTCTGAGTCTTAAGGAGCAATGAACTTCTTTTTATACAGTTGAACTCCACAGACTGCATACTCATGAAGAAAGGTCTGGCAAATGCTGCCCAGCCTATACCTGATTTGTAGAGCCACACTACCGTTCTGATTACTGTAGAACAGTTTGAGTGATTGGTTTTGCTTTCTAGTGTATATTTAGTCCAATTCAGTATGGGATTTTATCAGCTGTTGTGGCTGTACTTGGTTTTCTCCATCTGTTTTGCTATTGAACTTGATTTTGTAGAACCACAAAACAGCCCAGGTTGGAAGGAACCTTGAAAAATCATCTGGTCCAGTCTTTTGTGGGAAAGGGAGCCTAGATGAGGTGCAGTCCCCACCACTGAAAGTGGGTTAACAGGAATTGCAGATGGCTAAAGAGCTGCTGCGGACAGGAGAGTGGGAAGTTTTCAAGACCAAAGTTCCTGAAAATGGAATTCCTCATAGAGGAAGAGGTCACAAGATCTTCTTTTCCCTTTATATAAAACCAAAATGTAAACCCCAACGCTTCTATATTTTGTTTTGAGCTGTCATTTAAGGTAGTTGCAGTCTGCAGATTTTATTCTCGAGAGACTCCACATTGCTTCCCAGTTTCCTTTCTTTGGTTTCTCCTTCTGTTGAGATCTAGCCAGACACTGAGTAATTACAGTTTCTTTTTTGCAAAGTGTATGTTAGCTACATTCAACAGGGATAATATTTCTGTGTTTGAAGACAAGAGTGGTTCTGTGGTAAATCAAAGTCTATGAATAGAAGTCAGTGTCTGGATGCATGTTTAAAATTGGTTCTTGGTGAGACACTTTGAAATAACGGACCACAGAAGTTTTCAGTTGTGTCCAGTATAAAACAATACTGGTCAGACTCACCGCCCATGGGAATCTTTCCATGTCCTGCACCAGGCTTTGGTTCCATGCATGACCACCAATAATGTACTGCCTTGCTGTTGCTGCTACAGTTCATCCAAAACCGCTCACTTCTGCACAGGATTCAGATACCGCGCCTTTTCCTTATTCTTGAAAGACTTGGGGAATAAGCCGGTTAACGGGCTGCTGGCAAGCACACGGCACTGACCGGGCGCAGAGCGGCTCCGCCGTCCCGCAGCAGCCGGGCGCGGCGCCAGGCTTCCACCAGGTGGCGGTCGGCGGCCACCGAACGCCCCGGGAAGCTGCCGCGGCGGGGAGGGCTCGGCAGAGGGGCCGGCAACCCGTCCTGTGGGGCAGGAGGGAGAGAGAGGGAAAAACATAGCTGTAGGAGGGAGGAAGTGGGGAAGAGGTGTGTAAGCTGTAATGCCAGCTAACCCAGAGGGGCCGGGAAGGAAAACCGGGTGTTTCTTTTTACCATTTCATGATGCTAGAACTCAAGCAAGCTGAAAGGGCAGTAATCATTCAAAGCAGTTTTAAATGGGTGGGGCATAAACTAACTGTTGATAGACACTGGAGAAGGATTTCCTTAGATTTATCACCATATAAAACCTGTCTTCTAGGGGTGAGTATTCTCTATACAACCTTCCATTCTTTAAAAAAGACTGTGTAATTGCTTATCTCTGAATTCAGACTGGAGAATTCCTTACCTGGAAAATTTAAAATATTTCATCTTATTTAATACATTTAGCTTTTTCCCTGGAATGTAAAGAATTTTATAAGGCAAAGCCATTATTCAACGGCTTCTCACCTGTAGGTATTTTATAAATGTCCTGTGCTGCTGCTGAAAGGGGTGATGGTACCTGCTCCCACATGCCTGTCTTTCTGTAGGCTTCATGGCTGGCTGACCATGCTGCTGCGTGGAAGGAAGGGAAAGAAGAGGCTGGCAGTGCCAGGGCTCTTCTTTCAGCAGGAGCACGTGTGTTGTTCACTAGGCTGTGCTTTGACCCTTTACAGATAGCTCTAGGACAGTGTCTGTATTAAACAGAAATACTCAGCTTTCCACATCACCTCCGTGGGGCTGTGTAACGCTCGCAGTAACACTAGCCATGTTTATAATGCAGCTCAGTGCTCCTGTCCTGTTAAAGGGAACATCGCACCCATTCTCCTTTCTGCATCACTCACCCGCGTGGAAAACTCTCGTGCTAAGCCATGCTGCCTGGAGTTTGATTTCAGCAGCAGTCGTGGTGAGTCGTCAGACTGCAAGGACAAACAGACGTTTGCATTGCAGGAGAGAGAAAAGTTTTAACACTACTTTCAAAAGTAGTAGCATGGAGTTTTGCCCCTACTTGGTTATCTTCCTGCAGCAAAGCAGTTTCCTTCAGCTCTGGTGTTTTGTTTATGCATCTATATACGGAGGGACAGTTTAGTGTTAAAAACAGAAGGTAATTGCATTTCCCCTACCGCCCCTCCTGAGGAATCCTGACTCTTCATCAGAGGTAGCCAGGCTAAGAAGTGCTTCCTTCTCCTATAGCTGCCATTTGCAGAGGCAGCTGAAATGTCTGTCTGTAGCTAACAGCCCGGGGCTATCACCCCTGGCAGAGATATGACATCGATGCTTAAATAATTTTATCTCCTTCCTGTGAACACATACCATTTTCTTTGCTTTACTTACATGACCAGAAACACTATGCTCCACTGCCATGTCACCTGTAGCAGCCAGGCAGGTGACAGTGGAGAATGTAACTTGCCCTTTGGTGAGAGCAGCAAGCTGGGGCTGACCTAGAACAGGCTACCTTATCGCAGCTGTTCTGTGGGGCCACCTGCTAAACTGTTCCAACTGAAAATAACTTTTTACCCCCACCAAGATTAGTTTCCTGCTACAATTCACCACAAGGGACCTCCTCTAATGAACTTGTCATACTTTTGTTTCCATAGGCTTTTTCTAGCCTCCAGTCCCTACTCTCCTTCAAGAAAGCACAGGAGTCACCAGGTATACAGAGGTAAGAGAATTTGCACAGCATTAAGGTGTTCTTGCTGCACTTCCAAGTCTATTCTGGAAGAAAAATGTGCCCTTAGAAAGCAAGATGACCTTGTAACAGCACAAAAACAACATAAAATGTTAAGTTTGCAACACTTAACACTTTTCATTAATCAGTAACAGCTAAAGTTAACTAATGCCTCCACTACACATTGCAACACCCCACCTCGGAAAGCCTGGGTCCAGGTAACACTCCAGTGCAGGGCAGAACTGGCTAATGCTCCAGGGCAGGGCATAGGCTGATGATCCACGCTGAACGGGGCTGAGTGTGAGGACTGCTGCACTGCCCTCCCCAGAAACCCAAGCCCTGAATGGGTGTGCCTAGCTCTTGCAGTGCAGTTTGTTCAGCTCTGGGTAGCCTGTCCCCAAGCAAAGCCATAGTGCAGCTTCCCCTGCCACTTTGGCGCTCCATAGGTGTTGCAAGCCAGTTATTAGCCAAGTCACTTCACAGACAGGCAAGACCCTCTGAATTCATCCCAGCTTTCCCCTATTTGCCAGATAATGAACACAGAAGTTCAGCTGTACGTGTGTACTAACACTGGTAGTACACATCTTAATTTGTTTTTTTATACTCTGCAACATTTGTAGAGATTTAACACACATTTAGTGTCAAAACACCTTGGTTTTTATTTTCGTATCCTTTTTGAATCAGGTTAAGCTGTAAACAATTTATTTTTCAATCAAATGCTGCCAGTTAGAATTACTTCCATTCATGCATCACTGAAAACCAAAAGGGTATTTTTCCTTAAGTATAGATTTTTCTTTTTTAAGCAATGTCACTTTATACAGAAACCAATAGCTAGATTTGATGCACCCTGATTAATTATGTAAACATAAACCAAAAAAAAAAACCTCATCAACAGAACTAGTAAGTTGGTTCCTTCATAGAATGGAAACAAAATCTCTCCTGTCTTAAGGTTAACGTGGTCAGGAGCATAGAGTGTGGCACTAAATCCATCTAGGAAGTGTATAAATTGCACTGTATCTGAATTAAAGTTATGCATAATGAAATGCACAGTTTAAATTCATGCTAGAAAGCATTTTTCAATATGAAGTGCCGGTGGCAATGGGCAACCATAACAGTTAGGTTCTGCACCATCATTTATGGCATTATAGGTAACTATTACATATAGCATACTTTATAAACCTGAAGGATTGTGTTACTTCAAACATTCTCCAGGAAGTCATTTGGTTTGAAACACTGGGAGAAAGACTAAGGAGCTTGCCATCTTATACCCATCATGGTACCTTTAACTTTATGAAGTAGATCGGATATGATGTGTATTTCACAGTAACAAAGTTGCTTTAATGCCTTTTCTCCAACAGTAAGATTGTGGTAGATGTTCCTGCCCTCAGATCACCAGCGTCCTGGTGGCTTTCCCTTTTCTTGAGTAAGTTTGGGTAACTACATTGAGCACTTTTCCTGGCTTTTAACTATTCATCAGTCCTTTAAGTATATCTTCGGAAAGTTCCAGCAGAGGGAGTTCAGGGGATGGGATGTCCAGGGGGGGAAGGTTGGGTATTGGAATGTCCTTTGCCTTCCCAGGAGTTGTTGCAAACTTCTGCCAAGTTGCAGCTGAAGAAGTAGTTTCTGAGTGTTGCTGCAGACCCCACAACTCTGACTTCTCCACAAAGTCAGCATCTACATCCAACTCCTTGTCTACCGGAGATTTTTGGAGTCTAGCTCTTTCTGCTTTTAACTGCTTATTTTCTCTCCTTAATCTCTCATTTTCAGCTACAAGAAATTCTATGTGCCGTTTCAAATCTATAATTTTGGTTGCCTGCTCTTCTATTATTGTTTTGTCATCTTTTGGAGCTTTACTCCCAATACATGCTTCCACCGGCTCCTTTTTTTTCTGAAGCAGAAATAATAGTGTATCTGGGTCCCTGTCAAAGACACCCTGCATATCCTGCGGATGTCTCTCTGTGGAAGGGCTGTACTTCTGAGTTACAGGAACCAATACGTTTTGATTATCAGAGTCTTCAGCAGATGGCTTATAAGAAGTCTGAAGGTGTGCAGCTATTTCCTTGTCAGCATTCTGCTGGGCTTTCAGCTTTTCCTCCCTCTTTGCCCTTTTCCACCTCTCCTGGATCAGCAGTAACTGTTTCATGTGACTATCCCTTTGTAATTCCAGTGATAGCTGAGCCTGGGTAAGAACAAGATTAAACAATTTAATTAGTGATCCCTAATCCCACCTGAATATTCACGCACATAAAGTTACATGCATGTAAACATTTACATAGACAACATCACAGCATGCCTGAGACTAAATCCAACAAGAAGTGCTCTCTGCTCGTACAGTGCAAGATTCAGATATGTCATGTAAATTTAGCATAACAACTGGTATTGTCAAGGAGTGAGTTAACATTTGGCCTTTTTTGTTTGTTTGTTTTGTTTTTAAGTCACTGACCAGGCTACAGTACCTCTGAGCTGAGGCCCTTGGAGTTTAACTGAGCTCTGACCCACACCAGGAAGGAAGAGATTCACTTGGCATGCACAGCTACACTTCCGCTAAATAATACAAACTATTTACATGCTTCTGTGATGGTGTCTTTCCAGACATCTTAGTAACACCCAACACTAAGCAGAAGAGTGCTCCAAGGCCAAATACGGTCCCAAATGATTCATCCATATATTTAATGAAGGGGGTGGCATGGTGGTTAGTAACTCACAGGAGCCATCTGGGTAAGAGGCTACTGTTTTTCTACAAAGAATGACCCTTTGGAGGAAAGACAGATGTCTGATCTCCAAGGGTTATTTGCTTTGATAATACTGGCTAAACTCAAAGCCTCCTGCTGTAAAAGTGCTGAGCAGACTACACTACTACATTCACAGATAGATTTGTGCATAAATAAGGAAAGGTGTAGGGCTGTTTTTCTGGAGATCAGGATGAATAAAACCAAAATTACAGACTGCAGATCAGATTCTCATCTTTGTGTCTCAGCAAAACAGCCCAAGTGCCTCTAGCAAAAGTTAAATATGAAACTAGTTTTATCACCTACTTGAAGATGCTTTGCAAACTAGAAACTATTGTTGGAGAACCTTTGCATGGGTTAGTAGTTCTCTTGTCCCTGCTCCACATAAACTTGGAAAAACCCTCTCAGAAGGCTAGCATCACTGCACTTCTAAAACTCCTGGTGCAGTTGCCACAGGTTCAGAAAGCTATGCAGAGGCTAACGCCCAAGAAGGGTATGATCTGTCAGGGCACAATAGGACACAGAGGCATACAACAGAGCTATGGCCGATTCTGGCATCTGCTGCACTTTGGCCTCACCTGCTCAGACTGGGTCAGCTTCATAGCGTCTGTAAGGTATGCTGCGGAAGAGAAAATTTATGAACACTTAGGACAGGGTTACAAAACCTGAACCATTTCCATAAAACCTAGGAAAAGGCTTCAGACCTTCCATATTCTGAATCCCCACATAAAAGCAGCAACAGTCCAAAGGCAAAGTAGTTACCAAGTTACAGTGTCTGGAAACATGTGCTGTTTTTCAAAAGTCTGAAAAAACTCTAAGATCATGTAACACATACTACACCCTTCCCATGGCATCCTCTTGGCTCAGGTTGTTCCAATTTGTTTTTCAGAGGACAGCAGCCATTTCCAGAGAGTCCCAAAAGCACACCTTTCCCATGAAGGGAAGAAACACAGCTAAGGACCAGGCTTTTAACATACAAGCATTTTAAGACAAAATGTGGTAAGTAAAATGAATCCACTCGCCCATGGCACACCCGTTATTATGAAGTCATGCTTTTTAGTTATATTCTTGATGAAGAGGTATAGCCTGTAGTTCCCAACTTGGTTCCTCAACTTCCCCTCCAAACCAGAAAATGTGCTGGCTGAGAGTCAGAACAGCACTTCAGACTTTGAACATATCTTGCTAGCATACCTGAAAATGACAAGGTATAAGAAATTCTTAACCAAATTCAGAAGGACATAAGAAAATGGTATAGATTCATCAGATGAAGAAAAGCAAGAAACATGCAATGCATTTGTGGGTTTTGTATTGGTATATTGTCGTGGGTTAAGCAGAGGAGAGTTAATTTGTTTTTTCTTTCTTCCTTCTCTTCATAAATAGTTAGGAAGAAGCTATGTTTTGGATTCCTGCTCAGGAGAAAACTGATAAGAAAAGAATGTTTATAGAAATTGCTAGGATACTCTCAAATACAAATACATTCAGCCTCTCTCCTCTCCACAGACAGAGCCGGGTGGGGGAGAGACAGTCTGGCTTCTAGCTTGGGATTTTCTTTTAGGTCAAGATTGAGAAGCAGACTGACCAATTATTCCATCCCATGCACATCATACCCAGTATATAGATGAGGACCCTTCCGGGAGATCTCTCTCTTTCACTTCCCTTGGGCTCCAGATCATCTCGCTTTGGGTGCCTGCATTCGCTCTCCCAAGGCCTTTCCCCCCAACAGACTCTGTTAGCTCTCGGCCCGGGACGCTCGTTATCTCCATTCCGTGAGTTTTGGGATCCTCCCTCTCCGGGGGAATCATTAGCTGGTTTTNGCAGTATCACTGTGTATCACATTGCATATTTGTATATAGTATTATTTCTAATATTATTGTAGTGTAGTTATTACATTGTCCTTATCTCAACCCACGAGTCCTCTTTGCCATCTACCTCTTTAATTCTCTCCCTTATTATTGGGTGGGGGCAGGGACTGTGTGAGCGGGTGTGTGTGGTTTGGCCCCAAGCCAAGGGCCAACCCGCCACATATATGAAGTGAAGGAAACCAAAAAGAAAAGTCTGCATATCAGAATGTAAGTGCTATCCCTTGTTGCTCTAAGTATTCATAAATACCAAAAAAACTATCAGTTTCTCGTTTTATGGGCTTTTCTAATATTTATGAATGGAAAGTGAGAACGCCTGGTATCTAGGTTACGATGTTCAGAGTAGCCATTATGTCTCCGCACAAGCCCTGTCACAGGGAATGTCCCAGTTGTTGCACCAAGTAAGACCTCCTCTTTCTTCTTCTACCAAGCAGTGGCTGCGCTGTCTGTCAGACAGCTGACAGTCTCCAGCACAACTAAGCATGACTACATAAACGGACAGGTAAATGCACAAAGTCTCATTTAGGAGAGTCCGTCAATTGCAGTGTCAAGGCCTGCAACGCAATCTGCTGTTTTGCTTGGATTCTGGGAGAGCTGAACTTGTCACCCATTCTTAGCTGTCTTGATTCAGACATGAGGAAAGTAAACTTCACAGAATCACAGTGATTCTATAAGCAAACTTCTATAAGCAAACATTTGTCTAAGCATTTCCTTTGTTATCAGAGAAAGCAGCTGACTCCAGCTGTGAAAGTAGTGAAGAAAATACAAAGTGTGAAGTGAAACAAGTCCCCAACTGTAGCTGTGCATGACACAAGCTGTTGGCTTCATCTTGAGTCAAGAATGGCCTTCACCAGTGATAAGCACCCCCAAAACAACTTTGGAGACATTTGACTTTGGCTGCTCATACCAGAAAAAAGGTTTCCAAAAGGGTGCTTGATCTAGACTGAAAAACAAATCCACATTTTAAGAATAAAAATTTTGCAAGTAACTAGATATTCTACTTCCATGAACCATGCAAATCTAGAAACTCATTTTAAGAGCTGTTATGTGAGAAATACGTACTCACCAGCAGCTTTTTTGTGACAAGAAATTGCTTCTTCGTATTTCCCTGCTGCCAACAAACGGTCTGCTTTTCTGCTCTGTTGGTGAGCCTTAAAATGAAAAGAACATTACATCAATAAGGGCTAACCGACAAACAGTTATACCTGTTTTAAAAGTAACCAGTACATCTAAGAACCTTGTACTGTTTCCAATTCTCAGGCTTTTAGGCTCCGATCTCCCGCTCACATCCAAGCTTTACAATTTGATTTCTTCTTTAATAACACCTTACAAGAATCTGTACTGTACAAATAAGAACTGAAGTTTGTTAATGCAGCAAAAATAATATGTATACAACAAAATATTTTTGAAGCTGTTCCTCAGAAAGTACATGTTCTCCTTTACAGGCAGACATTTACTGTAGTCATGTAAAAAGACCAGTAGGCCATAAGAAGTTATGAGAAGCTGTAAGTGTTTAGGACCAATTTACCTGGCAGAATGCAATATATTTCAATTATGTTATGGCTTACAGCTGGTTTGACACTTTCTGCTGCCCCATGCCAAACAGGCTTTGCCTCATAGGTGAAGAAATTACAAAAGAACTTTTTTGTTGTTTGCAGCTTACACCAACTAAGGGAAGCAGCACAGCCATAGTTAAAGATATCAAAGTCATGTTGTTGCTGTACAACAGTTAAGTCTGTACTAGTATTTGTAAACCACTAATGTAAACCACTAAAGTAGACTAAGGATGTTGCTGAAAGCAAGCAATTGATGCAAGTATTTGCATATGCACAGTGAGAACCAGTATTGCATAACCATGCATGAAAGCAAGTCTTTTTGTCATCACTACAAAACATTAATTTTATGGTCCTTCCTCCAAGACAAGCTGTGTAATATGAAAAGCTACAATCACTAACTGGCAAGACTGTCACTAGCACAGGCTATTCATGACTGCCTTACTATACGCTGAGTTTGAAGTAAAGAGACTTCAAGTACCAGGCACTGACTCTGTGAAACCACACAAGACACTTATGAATCTGAAGAAAGTGTTTGCCTGTTTCTTTGTTTCTCAAGAAAGCCTTTACCAAATCTATATGGACTGAACCTGTAGGGGAAACAGAGCTGAAAGCCTGAAATCTGCCTCTGTAATTCTGTCTCTGACGTGAATTCTCTATTCCCTCCCTTTATCCAATAAAGGCATAAAACATATCAGACTTCAGATACTTGGTGACTTTATAAGTCATAGAATCATAGAACGGTTTGGGTTGGAAAGGACCTTAAAGATCATCAAGTTCCAACCCCCCTGCCACGGGCAGGGACACCCTCCACTAGCCCAGGTTGCTCAAAGCCTCATCCAGCCTGGCCTTGAACACCTCCAGGGATGGGGCATCCACAACTTCCCTGGGCAACCTGTTCCCGTGTCTCACCACCCTCAAAGTGAAAAATTTCTTCCTAACGTCTAGTCACTAAATCACTTTAAGCATGTTCCAGGATCAACATAAAAATGAGCGCATTTGTGCATATCCTAAGTTGTTAGAACAGCTGGTTCCCTACAGGCTTTATGAAATTACACTTTTCTCTGTCTCCTACAGTCTTGGTAGAAACATCGAAGGTCACATAATCCAAACAGAATGGTAACATGATTCTACCAGGAGTAACATGATACTTATACTAACATCAGTTTAAAAAATAAGTTCCAAAATGCAGGTCAATTTCTTTGTCATCTTTGTCCTTCAAATTGACTTATCACCATTCAATTTTCTACCAGAATTTTAGCAGCTCTGACACCACAGAAGAGAATGAATTTTACAGAAAACACTCTTTTGGACAACAGTTGTTCTTAAGCAACCCCTAGGATCTATATAACTGCATTTAGACATCTAGCTTTTCTAAAACTGATTTCATATGCTAATATGGAGTGTTCTTAAAAACAAAAACGAAAAACCCAAACAACTCCTTGATTCTTCACAACAAATATTTTGGTTATATTCTTCTTCCTCACCTTCATTCAATCCTTAGAGCATTGTCAGCATTCCCTGTTTCTTCTGCCCCAAGGTTAAATAATCTTGGAAGTGTATTTCTATTGGAAAATAATCTATTTTACAGCCTTTTCCTACGGACTCCTACAAATGACATATGCCAAAAAGATAAACTTATTTCCCAGGGGAATGAACAAACGGTATCAGCTCATATAGAGCCATCTCCTTGGTTATTCATGGCAGCTCATCCAGTTATAAATGAGCTATTTCACGGACATAAAAACACCTGAGCTAGCTCCTTGCAAAACAATTTTTCAACAAATTAGTATTGATACAGCTGCTCCTGCAAACTGCATGGGCAGGTCTAAAAAAATAGGGAAATAGGAAACAGGGCAGAGCTAGTGACAGAAGAACCAAGAAAGAATTCAACAAGCCAGGGGCCTGGTTTCATTTATTAGTTTCTACATACAAGAATTTCAGCGAGATTGTTTTCAAAGGTTATTTTCACATGTTTTAAACTACTGGAGTATGATCTTACTCAAATCTTAAGCACATGCAGAACATTTGAGGACAGTCAGTTGTTATTTGATTGAGCAATTAAATTATTTCCATTTTTCCGTGAATAAAATTAGGAAAACAACAGTCCAGAGATGCTAGCAAAAAGAAAAGCTAGGATCCTCTGATTACAAGCTCAAAATGCCTTTCTTGCTGCTGCATGAAAATATATAGATGTCAGGCCATCTTACTCTGATGCAGAGCAACTTCCCCAGTAGAAACAGGAACCGTAGGAGAGAAAAATCATTTTCAGCATAGCCTTGTGTGTGAAAAAGCTAGGTGTTTTGCAGCTAGTCATAGGAGAGGAATTCCTCATTTTATATCTGTTCCTGCCAGCTCAACAAGGAAATATTTGCTCATTTATTCCACCCTGTGTTTGTTCCAATTAGCTGACTGTGGAAGGACCAAGGAATTTCTCAAATTTTCATGGTAGCTTATTCATCACCAGCAGTTTGAAGAAATTAGTGGTCCTGTTCCCTAGCAGCACGTGATGAAGCTGCAACAGAAATACTTGTATCCTTAATAGCCATGTATCATGGCTAAGCTTCTACATCTTGTCTAGTCTGCTGGTTCATTCTTAGTGCTTGGTTACACTTAGCCACACAGCATCCAACCATTGTTAGCAAATCTGTTTTGAACTCAGAGTGGCCTGTATCCCATTACAAAACTGGCAATGGAAGAATTGGTCCTATATCATAAAGTGAAAAACATGGCTCTCAAGTTTATCCCTGCTCTGATGTCATGCTGTAGGAAGGTGTTTACACCGACAATTCTGGAGCTGCTATGCTGGTTTCCAGCAGATTCAACCAGGACTGCTTTGGCTTTGGTCCTGCTGCTGTGATGATTACAGAAACAGCTGCTGCATAACTGCGGTGGTTTTATATATCTGATTTCAAATGTAGGATGTGGTGTAAGAATAATTATAATTTATTAATAAGCTATGGAATTGAAGGGGGGAAACAGGTCAGCAACTACTTCCAGATGTCCCTCCCAATCCAGACGAGCAGGAATTCCCAGTAAAGACCAAGCAGGTGTGAGTGAAAGATGACCAAGCTAAAAAGCTTCCTCACTTCACTCCAACATATTTTGTTCTTAAGGGATTTGTGCATGCCTTATTCCATCCCTTGAACCACTCTGGATCAGCTACAGAAGCAGGTAAGCTAGACAGCTTTCCTCAAACTTTCTAACTATAGCTGAGATGCTAAAGGATGATACCTGCATTTGTAAGTTTGCCCTGTTCCTATTTGATTTTCCACCTAACTAGCCCAAATCATTGCCTATGTAATCTCTGAGCAACAAAATAAAAAAAATAATCAAACAAGCCTCTAAAACAGCAATGCAGGTCTCCTCTTTGCCTAGAGCAGCCCAAAAATTAGCACTCAACTTTTTTTCCAATATAAACTGGACAATGATGTGACTGCAGGCCACGAGAAATTAAGCCATAAAGCCTACTTGCCGGGTCTCTTGCCACTCCTTCAAACTAAAAAATAAAAATAAGAATGCTAGTTTTCTTTCTTAGAGTGGAAAGGGGGGAGTGAAGAAAGCTGCTGCTTTTCCCATATGAATCTAGTTGATGGCTAGGTATTATAGAAGTGAGAGTAACAGGAAAAAACCTGCTTGATCCTACAATATTTTTAAAAGGTAGATGTAGTATTACTCCTTTTCAAATAGAGTAAATCTACTACCCTCTCCTAAGAGCAGTAATTTGAAACTGTAGCTGAGACAGTCAGTCTTGTGTATGTTCCTTTGTTCCCCTAATGGGAACAGCTCTTCACTGGACAAAGCCTTGCACAAGATGTTAAGCTTACAGCCTTCTTTGTTCGTTGTAAGGGACTCTCTAGAAAGTGATATATTTTAATATGATAATGAGACACAGATTACAGTGCCTTACTTAGTAATAAAGTGGCAGGAATATGAAGGCAGGAAAACCCAGCTGCAAAATGATGGGGCCTGAGGAAAGCTAACTGCAAATAAGTTCTCTCTAATATAATAATTTGTAAATGTTTTAAGTGAAACCACTGTTTGCTGTCTATTTTATGCTATGGACTGTGGATACCAGTTATCCTTGCCAGAAAGGATCAATACCTATACCTTCTTACTGCTGAAAGCAAATATTTTTTTGAGACATGATGGATATACTTGCGGAATTGTTTCCTTAAGGTTACTGAGGTTAAGGGTTGTTTTTATAAGAATGTATTTGTACACATTGCATTGCTTTCATATTGCACAAAAGAGTGCTAAGTACCTTCCCCGTGTATGTTTACAACAGCAGACCACAAAGGGCGGGATGAGGTAGTGCACGATTGTTCCCCCACCCCACAAATGCTTTGTCAGTGCTATGCCTACAGAAGTCTCTTTCAAACCCATCCTTGACAGGAAATCATGAACCTAGAAAGGTTTGAATGTGTATGTCTGCACATGCATTGAAAAATCGAATGACGAGATAACGAGTGGAAAACTCGACCTGAGAGGTCCAAGAACAAACTATGGTCAACTATTTTTTTTAAGAAAAAGAAAAAAAAAAGTGCAGCCATGATGAATAAAACTATGGGTCACTATGGAAAATGCTTGTATTTACAGGCAGTTATACTAAAAGCAAAAATAGAGTTATACTATAACTTACTCTAAATAATGGGAATATACTTGCACTAAGCCTAAAGAAATG
The DNA here is from genome assembly GCA_013400615.1 of Syrrhaptes paradoxus. Taxonomy (NCBI): domain Eukaryota; kingdom Metazoa; phylum Chordata; class Aves; order Pterocliformes; family Pteroclidae; genus Syrrhaptes; species Syrrhaptes paradoxus. The sequence goes on from VZTO01022567.1 coordinate 60,555, forward strand.
GTAATGTGTACCTTTATCAAGAGAAGCAAGCCCCCTTAAAAATACTCTTTGTATTCTGTAGAGAAAGATAAAATTGACTGATGGAGAAACAAAAAATGTCAGAACCTACTGTGGCAGCTCAACCAAGACCACTAGCCATATGTTAGCTCAATTTTCTGTCTTTGAAAGCCTGTGCTTAGCAAGGTTGACTGAACAATGACTCAACTGTAAATTACAGGGTAGTGTGACTATAGAGCAAAACAAGTATGTGAAACTCTCATGAGAATGTATTCTCAGTATTAACAGACTCCTCACTCACTTTGTATTGAACAGTAAAAATGTTGAAGTTCAAACAGTTTGTAAGCAATAGTATTAGAATTTAAATATATGGGCAGACAAGCAACCAATTGTTTAGCCAACCAACATTAGTTCACTGAATAGCTCTAACTGACTACACATGTATTCCCAATCTATTCCAAATTTAAGATAAAATGGTTAGTCTGAGTTCCTCACCATGCAAATGCAATTAAAGAGATCAGGAATGAAACCAACTCACATTCACACCGCTCAGGTTAGGTGGAGTCTTCAAAACCCTGTACAGGCATAGCTGCAGCTCCTTCCCTGACCACCTGCAACTTCATTAAGGCGTGGTATCCTTTACCTATTGCATAGTCAAATCAACCTCATTCTCTTCCTTTTAATCCATTTAGGATGATAAAAGCACTAAATGCTTCAATTTGCTTGTCAGAGCCATTTTGTATACCGACAGCTCCCTGCTGCATTGGTAATGCCTTTCTTGTCCCCATAGATCGTGCTGCAGCTGGTGTTACACAAGTCTTGCTAACTGGAGGTTATAAGCTAAATGAGAACAGTTTCACTGCCCTGATAATAAACAGAAATAATTTGGGCTCCTATATGTAGCCCTAAACTGCATAGCTCAAACTGTTACAGCAACTGAAAGCTACCCCTTGGTAGGGACAACTAGATCATCACAACAAATGGTCTAGTAAACAAACTATTCCAGAAGAGACAATTTCAAACAAGTGGGGCAGAGAGACAGCTTTATTTGGGTCTTTAAACTGTTAGGCGCAGTTGCTCAGAGCTGAACTGCATGGCTTGATGACACACATGTAATTAATGGCAGTGTGACACGGCAGAATGGCACTGCTGGTAGGTACCCAAACAGCGTAGACACCAGTGAGGAAATAATGCTTCTGTCAACCATCCGTAGCTCAGCTAGTTATGTTCTTGACTGGGAGCTAATGCGAGTTGTTACAAGTGCAACACAGAACAGTTTTGTGTTGTGATTTAATAGTAGTTGTGTGACTGAATACAACATTGTTGAGCTTTTCCAAGGAGGCTATTACTGATTTGGCTGTTCAGCCAAGTATCTGATGCACCTCCAGTCACTTTACTCAGACCGATATGCTGCTGCCTCTGTGGGTTCACAAGCTACATTTTCTTTAGCTGAAACGAATGGCCCCATAGGGATCATGTTCTTACTGGGAAAACCAAGACAAGGTTTCCACCACTGTGGTAAAAACAGACTTTTTGTTAGGTGTGTCTACATAATGATATTTCCACTTGTATTACCTGAAAGCTTGTTTCCTCTACTTTGAGTTCAGAATTAAGTGCACCTACCTCTCTTTTTTTTTTTTTTTTTTAAGACTGGAAGAGCAAGTATAGCAGCTTTCAGGTTAAGCTTTATTAAAATAAAAAAAAAACAAAACAAAACCCAAATTGAATTCAGTGGATGTTTCCGTAGATTAACATAATATTCCTGTTTTTCCAATCAAAATAACAAGTGCAGGCTGGCATTAAGGCTAAAACACACTGGCCTATGGGCTTTAAATCCTTCGATCTCTGGTAAGCTTTCATAGATGCTTTTTATTTCCTCCTCCTATTCTTCCATATTGCATATTTATTCTGCTTGTTACTTTACCCTTGTGTGGATGTAGTATTCACCTCGCTTCCAAACCCTTTCTTAAAGTAGACCATTGACTGACTTGCACTGGAAGGGTTGCTACCCATGGCTTACAGCATAAATATTAAAAACTTCCATTATATGAGATTCTTAAAATACACATTTTGCTGCGTTATTCTCACTCCAGCCACTGGTCTGTGCTTTCTATTTCTTATCAAAACCACAGCTCTTCAAGCTGGGTCCCTTACACTTCAAGAAACAAACATATATAGGCAATAGATATTCACTAGATTTTGGATTGTATTTTAATATAAACCATACAACATGCTATTACCTTGTAAGAAGAATAAAAGGTAGCAGTGGTATGGCTCCTTAGTAAGTATTCTATAGGAAGATATGGAGGTATTAAAGCAGAATCTGCACAGTTATGAAGTCCTGGGTGTCGGACTCTGTTCACCAAGCAAGTTTCCTTTTTAGTCTCTTCTTGAGGTTGATACTATTTGCCTTATATTTTTGCTGTATTACTTCAAAGCTTCTGATGGTCAGCAGTGTGCTGTTGTGCTTCATAACTGATACTTTTTGCTTCTATACCTAAGATTAAAATTGTTGCTGGATGTGAGATCAGAATTCTTCACCTAAACCTGATGGCAGGGTTTGGGATTTTTTTTTTGGTTGGTTGGATTTTTTTTCCTCCTCCTCTCTGATGGTTTGGCATCTTTGGAAAAAGTTGTGCTTTTCCAATCCACAAGAACTAAACTTATGTGAGAGAACAGATTTATAGAAGAAGCAAGTGAAATACATGACACTGGATGGTATAAAAAAATTAAATTAACATTCTTATATTGGAGGTTGGCACCTTCTCTGAATGTTGTTGCAAATCCGAAACTAAGCTACAGAGAGGGACTGTGAATAGAGGAGTTTTGCAAAACTCTAGTTACTCCTGCTCATATCCTCATAAAAAAAAAATGGAGGCACGTTCTAACCATGGTACTGGACCCATCTAAGCCTTTGTAATGAAGTTTTCATGGCACTTGACACAACCTGAAAAGACAGGTCATTTTTCTATATAAGATGATACATTAACTATATTGTGCAGCAGTTTCAAGAAAAGTTTTTGTATTTCAGGTACTCCTTAAAACTGAGTAGGAACATATGCGCAGGCAACTCATAATTTTCTGTACAAAACTATACAAAGCAACTTTTTTTCCTGTATCATCTGTTATGCAGAAGTGTCTTGATCTTATTGTTAGCCTGGTGCTAGACAGATGCGGTAACACCATACTCCTTTTTGTGGTCAGAGGATCATCAACCAGGCTTTAGTCATGTTCTTGTCACTCTTACAATCCTTAGTAAGTGGTCTCAGTAAGAAACACTACTAACTGGTGACACCTGTACCGACACAAAGCTGCTCCTTTCAGCCATTTACTAGTAAATATTCAATTACCATTTTCTCCTCAGAAGCTCATGCTCTAGATCTACTTTGAAAAAGGTTTTTACAGTGTCTGTGAAATAGCTATAGTTTATCCCTCCTGTGTTAACAAGCTGCAAGTTTGTCTGACTTTAAACCCATCATATCAACAAGTGACAGGAGCTTTCTACTCCTGATGTTCCTTATTTCAATCAGGCTTCCAGAATACAGAGTAAAAAGTCTGAGACAGCATGATGCAGACATACCCAGAGTAGTTCTGCACCACCAGTCTGGATCTAAATAGACCTTCTTCCTGCTGCCCTGTCAGCCCTAATTCCAAGGGTGGTCTGCAATGCCAATTTTACAAGCCTTTCTGAAACTAGAGAGAGCAATCCAGAAAAACCTGACTGACACTGTATGGAGCAGGCAAGGGTTTGTCAGGGCTGACACCAGGCTGCAACAAGTAAGCTTTGATTAAAAACTAAACTGACACAAGTCTCCAAGGTTTGTATAGCAATGCCTAAACAATTTCTGGATCACACATTCCTGGAAGCACTAAGGCTGTATTCCTGGTGTGCTGCTCCTGGCTTAATTGGACTGCTGGACCAAAGCAAGTTTTCTAAGGGAATGCTCTGTGTATCACCACACCTGAGGCATAGTCCAGGTACAGCTTTGATAAAACCTACAAGGCAGCAGAGAATTAACTGTTCTTGACCCTAGATCTTGTATACGTGACAGAAACTAACAATTTAGGCCATTTAAAATCCAATTAGCTTTTGTGAAGATACATTTTTCAGACATGTCTTTCAGTTGAAGTTCCCCAGAGATTTAGTTTAAGCAGAGTTATTACTGATTTAAGACTTTAAAGCATTCAACCTTTTGAAACGAAACATCTAGCCAGCAGTTGCCTCAGATAAGTCTCTCAGTCTCTACAAATCCGCACGGCGACGGCCCGTGTCGTCTAAACACTTCGCTCTAGAACTTCCCTTGTCCTCTGTGTTTGCAGAGTGCCGCTACACACACCCCTGAGCCGTTTCTCCTCTCGGCACGGTTCAGCCCGCCCTGGCCATCGCTTCCCCCGTCCCTCAGCCACCGCGCTGTGGCGAGCCCGGCACCCCCTCCGAGAAGCCGCCTCAGGCCCGGGACAACCGCTCGGTCCCGCTCCCCTCCAGGCGGGCCCGGGCCCGCTGCCGCCGCGGCAGGGCCTGGCACAAGCCCTGAACAGGTGCTGAGGCGGGGGGAAGCGGTGAGGGCCCCATTTACTGTCCAAGTGGCAGTCCTCCGCCCGGTTCCCCCCGGCAAGAGGGGAGGGTGTCACCCTGTCACCCTGTCCCCGCCCCCCCCGCCGGCAGCCGCCTGAGTGCTGGCTGATAGGACGCGCCCTCCGCCCCCCGCGGCCGCGGGCTCACCAGGTTGAGGGGTCCCTCCATCACTTCCATGGACGGCGGGGGCTGCGGGCACATGGGCACGGAAGCGGCCTCGCTCGCCGCTCCCGGTGCCGCCGGCCCGCACCGCCTCGTCCGGCTGCTTGTGCCGCCGCCGCTCCTTCTGCGTCCCCTCCCCGGCGGGTTGTAAACACGGCGCCGCTTCCGCCCGGCCCGGGCGGCGCCTCGCGAGAACCTACGCGTCTCGCGAGACTCGGGCAGCTTCGCCAGGCTGGCCCCGCCCTGCCTCTGAACGGCCGCCCTCGCGCCGCAGGGGCATCTATGTTGTTGCCCGCGTGTGCGCGCGGCAGTGGCGGTCCCTCGCTGAGGGGAGAGGCGGGGTCGGTCCGGGGAGCGACCGAGATTTGTTGCCCCACTTCCCCCCCCCCCCCCTTTTTTTTCAGCGCTGCGTGCGGCACGAGCAGTCGGTCCGTAGGCGCGTGAGGGAAGCGCACCCAGCGCGGTGATGAAGCGCGGCGGTGAAAGCTCCCGTCGCGGCTGGGCTGCAGGGTCGGTGCCGGCATCAGAGAGGTCACGGAGGCCAGCCACAGGCACGGGTGACAGCAGCAAGCATCCCTGCCATTGCAAAGGTGCAAAAGCAGCTCCGGCCCTGCAGAGTTCATTTCTTTCCTGAGGCGCATTACCTGATAGGAGCAGAGGTGATGTTATCCCAGCCCTGGGCACGAAGCCAGTCAGGAGGGTGGCCTGTCCAGCTCCCTCCATGAGGGGGAGAAGAAACAGCTCTTGCTCCTTGTGTCTCTTCCTTGCAGCCACTATAGTATATGAAAACAGATGGTAATGGTAGCGATAACAAAACTGTATGTGCTAACGAGAGTAGTATTAACTATTCACAATAAACTTGCTTGAGAAAGGTCAGTTGAGCAGGGTGCTGGACAGCAAATAAGCTGACCAGCTAACTTGCTGAGCATCATGATCATCCCTATCCATACAACGTTGTGTTTTATGAAGACTACAGAGAAGCAAACTGCCCTAAAAGCATTGTGTGTAGCTTTCTTAGGTAGAACTAAGGGTGGCATAGGAGCATGGCAATAATAGACTGAAAGGGCAAGAAAAAAAAGGAGAGAGAGAAGAAGATAGAAGGTAGGGGGCAAGATGAGACACCTAGAAGACAAGAAGTAAAAAAGCTGATTAACAGCAAGTAAATAAAGTAATGGATTCTCTTTGTACCCTTTGTAGATGTGATCCATAAACATGAGTGGCGTCTGTGGTCTCTGAGGGAGCCTACATGGCCTGATATGCCATAGCTTTCAGTCATCCTGGTGCTATGTGAACTAGCTTAGCAACACAGGAGTGCTGGGGGAGTTTTCCTTCAGTGTATGTGGTTAGACAGGAGTCTCTTCAGGCAAGGAGCTTCCAAAAGATACTTTGCTAGTTCCTGTTTTCGTTTGCAAGAATTTATCACTTGGTTTCAATTATATGTAACCAAGTCGGATCCTGTGTAGTCCAGAGCGCTTTTGTTCTAGAGCCCACTGTCTGAATAGTAGATAAAGTGTCCTGTATTGATCATCGAGGGATAGGTCAGCCAGGCTGAAGAAGAAAGACTACTTGGCGCTTCACTGCCAGTGGTCAGACGTAGGAGATGATACAGTTGAGTTGCTTTGTTGTACCAAACCGTTGTGTTTCCCTTCTTCCTCTTAGCTCATGCATACACACTCATGGAGAGGTAGCATTTAACTGTCATCTGTAAGAATACAGCTCCCATATTGACCATCCCATTTGGTCACTATTCCTCTTCATAATGACAAGCCCTTCTCTAACTCTTGTCTCTGTGCTGCCTGGCTGCCTTCTCTCTCTTGTCAGCAGTGCTACAATATGAAAAAAATCTGCCAAAGGTCTTTACATCTGAGCACAAAACTTGGTTGTTCACTTGTTAATAAAATTGTACGGAGTTAATATGTCACAATTTACTGATTCTCTTGCATCTACAGATGAGATCTTACACATTGAGCTGGCTGATTATCCTTTGCCATACTGCATTAATCCAGAGGCAAATTTTGATGTCTTGCTAAATAGATTCTAGATACATTGGCAGTTAAATTACATACTGTCAAGCTGTTATTTCTAGCCACTTTACTCTTTTTTTCTTCTTTGGTGATTGGACTACAGCTTTTTGTTTGTTTGTTTATTTAAACTATATTGCTGACCTGTTTGTGTATAATTTTTAATTCTGCATAAAATGTTTGACTCATGACAGGTAGCTACATATCTGGTTTTTGCTATGTGCTTATCAGTTCTCCATAAGTCATACCAATTTGCTAAAATAGATCATAGGTCAAACACTTTCTTAGAAATAAAACAAGGTAGTTCTGAGAAATGTTTTCCATTACTTCTGATGCTGGCTCAAGAAAGACAATTTAATTTATTGTATTTTAAGACACAGTCAGTGTTCATTTCAAGATACACTACCTTTAGTGGGAAAAGGAGTAAGATGCTAGGCCAATTTACCACTTGTGGAATGTGAACTAAAGGAATAGGGAAAATTGTATCAAGAGAATAAAGGTTTTAGCAGAGGTGTTCCTGAGTCAAGCCAATGTGTTACAGCACACTTACTGTTCATGTAACATCACTGTTCCTCCAGCAAGGCTGGCAGTGACTGTCAGCCCCTCTGGGGACCTGGCCATGCCTCTTCTCATCCAGGAACTGTTAGCAGATGTTTAAATGGGTCATTTTACTTGAATTCTGTGTCAGTGTTTTGTTTCCTATATCTAAATCTGATCAAAAACTGGAGGCAAATAAAAAGAACCTGACAAGATTACTTTTTAAAATCTCATGTTTTAAAAACTGCTAGTGATAAGCAGGATTTGCTTCAGAACCATCAGTGTTGCTGTTTGCAATGCTGTATTCAACTTATTTAGTTTCTAGTGTGTTGGTTTTTTTTTTTTTCTTCATGGATAGGTAATACTTTTTGGCTTTGGCAAAATTGTTGTGTGCTGATCCTTCAAGAAGCATCACACTGCCAATTCCTGGAGTGGCTGTGGCAAGTGAGTAAAACCTGTAACATTATTTGTGTAACATAAGTTGCAATGTGATATAGTGATGCTATTACTAGTTCAAAATCTAAATTTGTATGGAAGTTCTCCTTTACTCAGAGAATAGTCTTGGGGACTTCACAGATTTTTGTTCAACATTCCAAGATTGTAGAGAGCTGGAGGTCACATGTTCATTCCAGGTGGTGTGCTAAGCTCCATTGCACTGGACTGAAAATGGCTATGATTTTCTACTAGTGTCTACAGAGGTGTTCTAAGAGATTTAAAGTTGCCCTCCAGAGAATTTAAAGTTGCCCTCCAGAGAAAACATGACCATAGTAAACAGTCTCCTACATTATCTTAAACTCATCAATGAAAACAGGACGATTATCTCTTTTCATTACCACCCTTTCTGTGTTTTGCCTATTTTGCTCCTCCCTAGGGACTGCATGGGAACAGCATGTTGACTCTATAAGTATAAATTAAATGTTTGTCTAAAAGAAGAACTATTAAAATGTGATTCTGGGCAGGATGTGCCTGTCAGCAGGAAGCTTCCTAAAATACCCTGTGTTTTAAGAATGGAATTTTAGAGTAGGAGGGAAGTGTAGAATTGCTATTTACCTGTCTGGTGCTGCTTTTGACACAGATGATGAGCCAGCTTCATTTGACTGTCACCTCCTTAGGAGGCAGAATTCCTCAGCCCACACTTTGCTTAGCATTGACTACTTCTTTATTTACTCTTTGTGCCTTTGCGTTTTATCTGGACTGTGCATTTTGAGTTCAGCTCCAGTTAAAGACAGGCTTCTCAGTCATGGCATTGTAGGAGGGCCCACAGAGCCTCCCACACAGTGCCTTCCTCAAAGAGAAATGGGGATGTCTGTTTCTTTGAAGAAGCATTTTTGAGACAAAAGGGATTCCCCTATGCCTCTGACAATTTATTTCCCACCATACATGTACAGAGCCATTGGACTGATGGGCCTCCTTCCGTTTGTCAGATTTTTCAGAATAATCGTATTTCAGGATCTCCCCTAGATGTGCCGTATCTCTTTGTGTTAAATCAGGGGAATGCCTGAGAGGAGCTGTAGGCCAGGTGGTGCGTGAAGGAGGGCTTTGATAACGGCGGCTGAAGGAACCTCTTTTGGAGAGCTGGGAGGTTCAGGACGGTGAAATCTTGGATAAGGTGTAAACTAAATCAAAATATTTTTCTGTCACCTTTCCCCTTTCTTCTGCATGTATTTGGATTTTGGCTTCTCAAGGTCCTCTGTGACCTTTTCCCTTGTAATGACATGTGGTCAGCAATCAGAACCAAAAATCAAAAGAGCAAGTCATTAAAACAGGCAGAAAACTTGCAATTGGAATACCCTCTTCTGGAAAAACTTCAGCACAGCTCAGAAATTGTGAGCCAAAATTTGGCACTTTCCTTACCTAGCAAAGCAACTGATATAATTAGAAATCAGTCAGATTTGCAGGGAAGAAAGAACTGGTGAGGTAAAAACCAAGAACACAACCAAGACCATGTCTGAATAAATTTCCAGTCATCTGTACTTAGACTATTTATTGAGAAAGATAAGAAAATAAAACTAAATTTTCATAATCCTGTTTACATGCAGAGGATTGACCCAGATGCATGATTTTAGCTGTATTTATTATATTTAAACACTATGTATGCCTTCCCATGTGTTTACTGACAAGAGGAACCACAACCATTTAAATTCAATGCATTTTAAATATTACTGTTTAAAAAAGAAACTATTGGATTCCTGCATACTAAGAAGCAATATATATGACTGTGGTGCTCTAGAATTAATTAGGTCTCTTATTTTAGTTTTAGAGTCAAGAAGATATTTTCTCATTGCTTGCAGAATAAAATAGCTAAATCCTCTGCTTAGATCTGAAAGTAGTTTTGCCCACAGCAATCAAACTAATATTTTCTTTATAGCTCATTCTCTCTGCAAGCTTTCTGCTGATTTCGTTAGGCTTTAGATCAGGTTCCAAGTAACTAATTATATTTATAGTGTGATTTCTTTGCTCAGTACAACTAATCTAGGTAAAGGAGTTGGTGGGAATGGTGAAAGGCTAAATAGTATTCCTTTGCATTACTTTGTCCAGGTGCGAGATACCAGGAAAACTGTTTGTCTTCGTATTCATAAGCTCTCAGTTTTAAGCTGAACAGAAACTTTCCTATTTTCAATATTTTGTGAGAGTATAATGATGAACAGTTCATATATTGACTTCTTGCTTTACGTTGATTAGGGCTGACATATTTCTGACAGCAAAAACGGGGGTCAGAAAGAGCCGGGCATTTGAAAGTGGTGAAGAGGAAGCAAATTTGGGGATGTGAGGATGTCCATGTTTTTTGCTCAGGCTCCACTACCCAAAGTTTTTTCCTAATGTTTTGTAATGTGTATTCTCTCCTACAACTCTACTGTAAAGCTACCACCCTCCCTTTCATCGCTTTCCCACCCTTGCCACAAATCCTCACTCACTGTAATCCACATTCCCCTAGCTCGGGTCTGCTTCTCCACTCATGCTCATCTCTGAAAGGGCCAGTGCGGCATCATTGCTTCTGTTACTGCCTTCCTGGATGCTGCCACAGGCAGCTGAATAATGCTTCTGTTCTTGCATCACTAGCACTGATTCCTTTCTGTTTTACTAAACTGGCTCTCGTCATAACTCCATAGCTGTGTTTGTCTGTCTGGACAGAAAATTATTCCCTTCCTTTCTCATACAAATTTCTTCTTTTTCGAAATCCAATGAATATCACCTGTCCTGACTTCTCAGTCAGAAATCTTCTGGTTTGTTTTGTTTTTCCTCTCTCAGACTGAAATGCAAAGGAGTAGGCCCATTTCAAGTTGACTTCCTGACAAGAGGTCTGGTATTTGACACAACCCTGTAGACTACAAGGCTATGTCACATCTTTAAAAGCTGGACTTTGATTTTAACAGAGAATTGTAGTGGAAGGCAGCAGGGTTTTTTGAGGCTGGAGCCATAACATCATGCTCTGTGATCTGAAGTTTACTTACTTTTACAAGAGGACCTTGAGTTACCTCTTTTTTTCTGGTATGTTTCTATTCCCGAGAAAAGCAGGAGCTGCAAGACTGACTTATAATATACTCATTCAATTAATCAAGTGGAAGTGAATCAAACCTTTCCAGGCAATTTTGTTTGAAGTGTCTGCACTCTTCTCTGCATTGCATGAGGTGCCAACACAAGTGGGAGTTTGCCTGAGGTAAGAGCTGTGGGTTTGGATATATTCTTCCATTTTTATTAGGTCTTACACTCACAGCAATTTTGTGCTTTTTAATCTTATAACTGTACAAAAGTTATCTGGCTATGGAGGAAGATAACTTAGTGAGTTGCTTTAATTATTCTCATAACTGTTCACATTATGTTATATGAGCCAGTCACACTTAAAAAAATTCCAAACCCACTTTTACAGCAAGAAAGTGTTTAACTGAAATCCTCATGCCGTAGCTCTAACCAGTATGAAACCAGTAGCTCTACTGAGCTACCAAGATGCATCAATACTCAGAGCTGCTTCCCAGGTGATCCCAGCTGGTAATCAATTTAATTGTATCAATTTTAGCATTTTAATTCCCTTTTCTCTCTCACTTTATTATCTGTATACTTTCCCTTTATTTTGCTGAAGGGAGGAGTGATATAGGGGCCTGGTGGGAAATAGTCTTGCATATCTTTTTTCTCTTTGTCAAGAATGCCACCTGAAATGCCATTTCAGGTGTGACTGTCGGAAAGCCATGCCTCCTTAGCATGAGTGGTCCTTCCAACAGTAGTTTAAGATCTAGAAGTCAGTGGGGAAGCAGTGCAGCCTTTAAAAGGACAAAGAAAAAAAATCCTCCGCCTTAAAGAATGCACAAAATACATTTCAAAAGCCTCTGAATGAGTGAGCATCTATTAGCCATAAAACTCCCTGTAGCATTTCAGTAACTTAATGATATGCAAATTTGTATAATTTATCTGCAATATGGAGTTGGAATGNCAATTAATTAAGCAGTTAAGCAGGACTTGCACACCACTTCACATACTCAAGATCCAGTGACTTCTAATATCTTGACATGAGAGTCTACCATGAAGATTCTGATATGACAAGACTATTAATTTCTGTTTTTAAGATACAAACCAATGAAAGAAGAGAGCTGTTTATACCACTGGATTGAAATTCTATGCAAGATTATAACACTGAAAGTTTAGCATTAACCCCTGAGAATATCTATTTCTAGGAGATCTAGATTCTTGGAATATTTTTTTTTCAGTTCAGATTATTGCTTGAGTTGTTTTGTTACTGTCTGATTTTAGCTAGTGCTCTCTCCAGTATTGATGTTCACAGTTTATCATTTAGCTTGTAAAAGGCTCATCTAACTTTCATAACGTGGATTTCATTATAAAAAAGAATAAAGCCTCAAAATTTTAAATTTATTCTTTCCGTTACAGGGGGGAGCAGAGAGTGAGAGATGGATGTTCAAGGCAGGCATAGGACAACATAAGCAAATCTCATCTAGCTTTTCACTAGAACAGGAAGTGTAAATAGATAAATGCAGTTAACTCTCTTCCAATTTCAAACACAGCAGTAAAAAGCTAGTTCAGTGCTTTATTTCCTTGCTTTATTATTTCCAAATATAGGTTCCAAATTTTTGAATGAGCAGGTTCATTACTAACTTAAAGCTGGAAAGAAAGCTGCTGTCTGCAGCAGTAGAGGCACATTCTCTGATTTTCCAGGACAAAACCATTTTACATTTGCAGATCTAGGCTATGAACACTGACCCCCATCTGTTTCCCTGTCCACCTTCTGCGAAGGAACAATAGTGTAATTTGGGTAAAAATGAACAGACTAAGAGTATTCCATGTGCCTGACACCCGGCTTCTCAGATCATAGGAAGGTTTTAAATAAACTGGGTTATTTTTTCCCANGAAGTTTACTTACTTTTACAAGAGGACCTTGAGTTACCTCTTTTTTTCTGGTATGTTTCTATTCCCGAGAAAAGCAGGAGCTGCAAGACTGACTTATAATATACTCATTCAATTAATCAAGTGGAAGTGAATCAAACCTTTCCAGGCAATTTTGTTTGAAGTGTCTGCACTCTTCTCTGCATTGCATGAGGTGCCAACACAAGTGGGAGTTTGCCTGAGGTAAGAGCTGTGGGTTTGGATATATTCTTCCATTTTTATTAGGTCTTACACTCACAGCAATTTTGTGCTTTTTAATCTTATAACTGTACAAAAGTTATCTGGCTATGGAGGAAGATAACTTAGTGAGTTGCTTTAATTATTCTCATAACTGTTCACATTATGTTATATGAGCCAGTCACACTTAAAAAAATTCCAAACCCACTTTTACAGCAAGAAAGTGTTTAACTGAAATCCTCATGCCGTAGCTCTAACCAGTATGAAACCAGTAGCTCTACTGAGCTACCAAGATGCATCAATACTCAGAGCTGCTTCCCAGGTGATCCCAGCTGGTAATCAATTTAATTGTATCAATTTTAGCATTTTAATTCCCTTTTCTCTCTCACTTTATTATCTGTATACTTTCCCTTTATTTTGCTGAAGGGAGGAGTGATATAGGGGCCTGGTGGGAATTACTTCTAGCAAAAAGCAAGATGTCAAAAAAAAAATCAAGCTAAACATGTTAAATATTTATTGCTCTTAATATTCTGAGTATAGCTGCAGAATTGAGTAGTAGTTATTTGGAGTGCACTAGTACTGAGATTTCCCTTGCTGGTAAGCATGTGCACATAATACAAGACAGTCTTATACTCCTTATAATCTTTTAAGCCAAGAAAAGGGATTCAAAGTGAAACCAGGACTTAAAAAGGCAAACAGACTTTGGAAAGGTCTCCTGGCAAGCACTATGCAACACACTACACTTTTGAATACAATTAATTAAGCAGTTAAGCAGGACTTGCACACCACTTCACATACTCAAGATCCAGTGACTTCTAATATCTTGACATGAGAGTCTACCATGAAGATTCTGATATGACAAGACTATTAATTTCTGTTTTTAAGATACAAACCAATGAAAGAAGAGAGCTGTTTATACCACTGGATTGAAATTCTATGCAAGATTATAACACTGAAAGTTTAGCATTAACCCCTGAGAATATCTATTTCTAGGAGATCTAGATTCTTGGAATATTTTTTTTTCAGTTCAGATTATTGCTTGAGTTGTTTTGTTACTGTCTGATTTTAGCTAGTGCTCTCTCCAGTATTGATGTTCACAGTTTATCATTTAGCTTGTAAAAGGCTCATCTAACTTTCATAACGTGGATTTCATTATAAAAAAGAATAAAGCCTCAAAATTTTAAATTTATTCTTTCCGTTACAGGGGGGAGCAGAGAGTGAGAGATGGATGTTCAAGGCAGGCATAGGACAACATAAGCAAATCTCATCTAGCTTTTCACTAGAACAGGAAGTGTAAA
>VZTO01022567.1:74723-137534 GCA_013400615.1 Syrrhaptes paradoxus
CTGGGTTATTTTTTCCCAACTGAAGTGAAGAATAATGGGGTTTTTTTTTTACTACACAGACCATCATCTTTTGGGAAAGGCCCTTCTGGAGAGTGCTTTTGAAAGAATGAGACAACTTACCGTAGAAGAAAACAAAACATTAATATCAGCTGCAGGCACTGGAATACTTTTGATGGATCTAATATTCAGCCTTTGGCTGGAAGGCAATTTTAAAAGAACTAACTAGTTAAACTTGAGATACTTCTATTTCCTCATAAGATTTACTTCTCTTCCTTAATCTGTAACTCTCCATAGTGAGTTTCTCTAACCATCAATATGACAGTACAGCAATATTGCCTCATCAGTCATGATTTACTTAATGTTTTCTGAATTTAGTAATATTTGATTAAAATTTAATGTGAACATATCATATCATGCCACATATATTATTGCATCCATTAATCAGGTAACCATAATAATGAAATGTCGGAAGATTGGATGAAAAAGGAGCTGAAGTCTTTGATATATGTTTGGCACGGTTTTGTGAGTGATTAACGAAAATATATCCAGTCAATTGTGCAAAGCTTCATTAATATACATTTATAATCATCTATGTACTGCATCATCAGATATTTTTAACCTTAGTTAAACTTGATTTTTTAATTTACTGAACGACACTAAATATTAATAATCCTGAAAAATACATAGTATTGTATTAACTCTCATAATGCCAGAATGATTCATAACATGTCTTAATGCTTTTGTAACAAAATATGTACTAAAAATATTGTCAGAGTTAATGGATCCGTTTTGTTATAGGTAGAATAACAAATGCTGTATGCATGGCTCTATAAAACTCAAATTACACAATTGTATTAAAATAAATGTAAGTCAATATTTCCATCTACTTTTTTAATACACAAAGGTAACATATGACCAAATCTTGCAAGGCATCTACTCCAGTTTGGTAGAAGAGGTATTGAAGACAGTAAGACTTGAGTTCGTACTCATAAGTGTTTTGTGAAACATCTAAAGACTTTCTAGATTTGAAAAAAACAACAAACTTTTAAATCCTTAGGCTTCAGCTCATGAAGCAATGTAAGAACATTTTCTCCAGGTAAACCTTGAGAGATGTGTAATTGTTTTCCTGATATTTGTAGCAAGAAGCAACTAAGGCAGAGATCCTAGGGCCTGGATCTGCATAAGAAATTCTTTATTGTACATTGGATCTTAGTGGAGCTCTTTGTAGGGGCAGGATTGCACACATGAATCTTCAGCCATGTGTGTTTTCGCACTTACAGCTGGGCACAAAACAGATCAGAACACATGTGCTTCATTTGTACACATGCTGAATGTTCCTAATGACTTGTGGTACATGTCACTAGTATATGACATGAAGCACACTTACAGTGTGTTCTAGAGTCCCATGTTGAAAAGCTGCAGCTGTTGTATGTCCATTATTTGCCTCATTTAATCTCTCACTTTTTGTGAGAATTTAATTTATTTAATTTTCATTTATTGATTACTGTGAACCGTGGAGAACCCTATCATTTTTTTCCCCTGCAGCTGTAAATTTTTACACTACAACGACCTCAAAAATCAGATCTATTAAAAATATTTTTAGAACAGAGGTGCCATGTGTTTTTTAACATGGCTTGTGATTTTGAAGTGTATTTGGTTGGAAGCTGTACACTGATCTCTAAACTGAAATATTACCGCTTTGGAAGGCTGCTTGGAGATCACTGTTGTGTGGTGTTAATCTGTGTAAGGACTGTGCAGTATATGAGCATTCAGTTTATATTTTTATCCCAAAATGTCTTAATCTGATTCAAGGACGATTTCTTCTGTAGTGTCTAGTGGGCGAAAGCTGATAGCAGTCATAGGCTACTTGGATAACAGCTTAGTTCTGAGCAAGGTGGATGTCTGTACCCATTAATCTACTGGTAAAGGCCATTAAAAACAGTCAGGCCAGGATCTATGAATCTTCTAAACTAAATTCAGCCAAAATAAACCCATGCAGCTCTGTTTGCATCTATTCTGTTAAGAAAAGTGAAACTATGGATTGAAGAAAAAATTATGAGGGCATTTACTACCAATTTGATAAGAACATATTTGTAAAAAATGTCATGGAACACTAGCCTCTTTTTCCCTCTAGCCTGCTTACTTGAAGATTGACAGAGAAATAAGTAAAATAATTATTATTCCACCTATAAGTAAAATGATTCACCTGTGCTGACAATATTTTTAATACACTCTTTACATTAAAAAAATCAAGTCTGAGTGTACAAGCTCTATATAGCGTTGTACCGCTTATTTCATGCCACTAAGTTCACATGCTACCTTGAGCACCAATAGGTCCCAGCATGTGTTTTGAGTGTGTGGACTGGTGATGAAGAAAAACGCATTGTGCTCTTTCTTTATGTAGCTGTGAGGAAGAATTATGAAGACACAGGGTGGAGAATTCTTTCCTGGGCTTAGGTGGACTTCTGAAAATTAATTACCTTCTGAGCTCCTGTCAGTTAGACTAATTATAACTCATTTTCTGTGGCTGTTAATCCTGCCTGTGAGGGGGTAGGGATAGTAATTCTCTTTGTAGCTGAAGGCAGGAACAGCATCATAACAAATAATGACTTTAGGATAAGCCTAAATGAATGAACTGCAATTGCAGTTGTCCTTCGAAATTAAGAACGAGAGGACAAAAAATACAGAAAATACAATCTAGACTAATATTTACTTTCAGCTTTTGTGAGTGCTGTCTGGCCTAGATCCTGTAAAGTCTTGCAAGTGTTAAGGCAATGGATGTTGAAACGTCTGTATTAAGCAGACATTTATTTACATTTTTACAGGTGAGGGAATCAGAAGCACTGGATACAAGTGTCCCTTTTACAGCTAGCAGGAACAGAACCGTGGGTTGTACCCCAGAGACCTGTGCTTTAACTTTCAGACAATGCACTTCATCACTATAATAGCACATTGCAAGTAACATCTATTTCCAGTCTTTTCTGTAAAGCATGTGCTTTTCCTTCTATTCACAGATTTGGGGGAGGAGAAAACCCACCAGAGATCTGGTGACTTTAAACAATGTTTCATCTTCTCATCTTTAATTTTAGCCAGATAAATAGTGTCAAATGTAAGCATGGAAAGCCATGGATAGGATCTCCTAAAAGTCTATAGGAAGATTCTGGTTTGGTCATTTTTTTGGATGAAAGGGATGAGAAGAGGTTGGTTTTGGCAATGTGGCAATTGCTAGAGAGCTCTTAAAGTTATTTCCTTCTACTAGCATCTGGTTTTTGGGAGACAAAAATGCTGAGATTATGCTACAGCCTGGAACTCTAGCATGTCAGTGAGCTACCAAATAAATTATCTGTTGTCAGACTAATTCCAGTGACTGGGATTTTAAGTGGTTGGGAAAACATGGTCTAATGCATTTGGAAAATTGTAGCCTGCTTTGGCAAGAAGGAAAGTGAACAGGTCAGAGCCTGTTTCTCATGTCATTGAAACATTTGAGAACTTGCCTTCTGCTGAGATGGATGGGAAATTTCTGTAAAATTAAGAGTGTTGGTTACATCCAGCTAAAATGTGTGTCCCTTTGCTTGATGTAAGAAGCTTTGCACAGCTTCAATCTGCTTTTCTGGGCTAGAGAGGCCTGCCTTTTAGCAGTCAAAGGGGAGTGCTTTCTGGGGTGAACTCTGACAGTTCCTATGTTGCTGGGTTATGTAAATATTGGTGTGGGGCTTGAGGAAGAAGAGCAATGTGAATTTGCCAGTGTTAATGTTCTTGTCCTTTCTCTCTGCGGTCTCTGATATGATGAAGTGTTGCAAATACTTTTAGTTATTCTTTAATATTATGGATGCATAAAAGGGAGGGGAGATTCTTTATGTCAGACTGCAGCTTGCAGGTTGAGAATTATTTGCTCATCTTCATACTTCTACATTTTTTTGTTCAGATCCAATATCTTTCTGATGGGCCTATGAGAACAATGGGGAAATGCCACTTACACTGAGCTTTGGATGGGAAGATGGACTTTATTCTGTTTTATTCCCTTTCAGTTCTGTAGACTTGTACATTGCAGTTTTCAGCATGGTTT
Organism: Syrrhaptes paradoxus; assembly: GCA_013400615.1. Lineage (NCBI taxonomy): Eukaryota > Metazoa > Chordata > Aves > Pterocliformes > Pteroclidae > Syrrhaptes > Syrrhaptes paradoxus. The sequence goes on from VZTO01022567.1 coordinate 78,790, forward strand.
TTGAGAACCTAATGGCATTTTAAGCACGGTGGTTTGTTCTCACCCTTGCAACTAACTGGGAGGGGAACTGCATGCAGCATAGGTTCTTGTGTACGGCATAGGTAGGGCTTTAGATAGATGCTGTAGGGTTTCAGTTTGTTTATTTGGGAATTATGGTGCTGCTGTGTGTAAATCAGGGAGACCAAGCTGATGAAAGGTGACTTAGCAGAGGGCAATTTAGGTGGGATAATTTGTAGATAACAATTCGTGCCACCCACTGGGAACTGGCCATTGAGAAATTTCTGTCTCTTCTGTACAAACACACAGCCACTCAGTAGAGGTCCCTTTGTGCGGCACAGAGCTGAGTTACAGTACCTGAAATTTCAAATGACAAAGGAATCTTGCTGTCAGACTCTCTCTGCTGAGCTGCTGATACAAAGGGCTGTGGGAGGCAAGTAGGAACACCAAAGTGTCTTCAATTGTTACCAGATAGCTGTGCACAGAAAGGTCTTCCCAGAGTTTGCTGCGTAGAAAGCACAACCCACACATCATTGTTATTCATTCGTTCAGTTTGAAAGGCTTGTTTTTCACAGATGTGCTCTTCCTGTTTGGCATTTGTAACTGAGGATTGTTGTTAGTTGAAGAAAAGTGTCACCCAACTATGAATTGAGATTTTCAGCTGATTCATGAACACCTTTGTTAACTACAGCATAGAAAGGAATATGTCTGAGTGTGAAATATAGGTTAAGCTGTATTTCTACCCCAATATATTATACTGCTCTGGAAGGGTGAAAAAGAAATCTTAATTAACACTTATGCAAAAAATGTCCCGCCCATTTTATCTCAAATAAAATTAGTAAAGCGATTAAGAGACGGAGGTAATTGCTATGTATTAGTCTCTCTTTTTCATACGGAACCTAAATATAGATATGCATATATATGGATTTTAAAATAATTAACCAAAATTGCTGTATACGACAATTAAAGTAAGGAATCAGTATGGTTCAGTAAGGCTTTAATGTCAGAAAATTGGCCAGACTTGCTAAGAAAGGGCAGTAAAACCTGGGAGAAGGTAAGGGAATGAATTGTCTCAGAATAATGGGACCAGAGCCATTCATGGGTGAATAGCAGATAATTTGTGGAGTTTACATTAATGTTAATTTTGAAAGTTTTGATATCTAAGTTAATGCTACAGCCAAGTAGCATGATCACAGATAAGCAGCTGTTTATTGTTGTTTCAGGGAATAATGATCACATATGAGTTACTTCTGCCTACGTTTTCTTCAGCATATAGGTATAATCTCATTTCTAGCTTTAGTAAAAGCATCTAGTTTTTTCTTTAAAGTAATAAAAATACTTTAAAAAAGTAGTTTAAAAATAGTTCTTCATACCAGAGTATAACTGTGAAAACAGTTCTGAATTGTCAGGTCTGGTTTGACAAAGCAGCTTCCTTTTGGCAGATGGGTTAAATGTGCTCTCTCTGACAGTCCCAGTCACATCTGTATCTGGCTGGGTACTCCGCCTGTAGGAATTAATGTTCTTCTGAAACAACATCAGGCATGAATCTGAGTACTCTTCAGAAGGCTGTCCTTGCTTAGGCCTTACTAAATCGCAGTGACATTTTAAATGGTAAGGCTATATTTGGAATCCATACAAGTTGTCCTAAAAAATGATAAGCACAGGGTAAGTGCTCATAATTAAAACAAAAAGACTAAAAACCAGCATTTGCTAATACAACAAACTCTGAGTGCAATTTTAGAGCAGAGTGAGAACTCAGCATATACCCTTTGAAAATCCGTTTACTAAATTAAGTGTAAAATAATTATTCTGAATTATTTAATGAACTTTCATTCTCAAGGTTTTATTTTATTTTTGCAAGATTCTTTTTAAACTTAATACCAAAGATCTGATTTCCTTTACCTCAGCATTGTCAACACATTGGAGAGAAACATACAAATGGGAACCAAATTTATTCACTCTGTAAATTACTGCTGTATTTGAGTGTTCTGGTATTCTTAGAAATCTTCCTTTTCAGTGAAGATATCACTAAAGAGCCAGCAAAACACTGCTGGTGTTATTGAGATTATATATGCGTTTAGTTGGAAAAAATGAGTGGAAGAGGAAAGGGACATCTGGACCGTGTTACTTCTGCAGAGAAAATACGTACACTCCATCTCCATCATATGGTAGAATTAAGCACCAGAGTGACTTTTCTTATGCTGCACGAATTGTGGTTGTTCCTCAGCGCACCCAGTTTCTGTTCTGAGACATGATTTTTAAGATCTCTTCACTACCAAATCCAGACATATTACACAAGTTGCTCTCCTTCAAGACTCTGAAGATGGCTTGGATCAGGCTGAGATTTACAGGGTCAGAGGCTGTAATCTTCCTGGTAGCTGCTCCCAGCTAATGACTTCCTATCCTTGCTGGGGAAGAAGGGCACTGACAGCGTGCTCTTAGTTCCAGTAAGTCCTTCCGTTACCCAGCATGGGGTATAGACGCTATGCTTCCTATCCAAATGTCCACAATATGTGTCCAGATCTCATCGCGGTGCAGTGTAAGGAAATAGCCTAGGTGTGGTCTCATGCCTTTAGCCCACAAACCAGGATGGCCATGGGGCTCATCACACTCAGAACAAATCACGAGGCCTGTCTTTACACTGGCTTTTCCCACAAGGACTTTCCGAAATGTGCAGAGCAATGGGGACCCCCAAAACAGCCAGCCTCCTCATCCCTTTCGAAAGTCACCTCCTTAAAGGATAAACTCACAATGGGGACTGATTGCCTGTTTGATCTTGGCAAGCCTCAGTTTCACACCAAACCACATAGATGCCTCACAGTAGCACTTGTGACTGGGGATGTTAGTGCATACATATTAGTGCGTAGTATCTGTTCTGTAGTTAAACACCTTAAATAACCCTTGGAAATTATTCTGTCTGCATTCAAAAGTGGTAGCCTAGCAACTGGTTTTTTGGGGTTTTTTTTGTACCAAACAGTGAAGAAAGTGAATTTGAATCCTCTTGAGGGTGCTGTTTATTAAAATTTCCACTATGGAAATTACAGAGTATCTTCAGAGTATCTTCCACTTCCCTGAAACAATTCTGAACTGCTTGCAACAGAAACACTTCATTTGGTTGAGATGTTAGAAATAGATTAAAGATGTTAGAGATAGAAAACAAAGAAAGCTTTCTTCTTTTCCAGAAAACTAGAAAATAAGCATGAGGTTTGTTAGTACATGTAGTAAATAATGGCTTTATAAAATGAGGTTAGATAGGAGAGGACTTAGGCTGTTTGAGTGCTTCATATAATGGGTCAGGAACCCACAATGAGAATTAGAGTGCCTTGTAAATATGTTGCAGTCACATTGTCAAGATTAAATGGGGTTGCTGGATCAGCACCGTGGTGACAAACAGTTGATGTTCTTTAGCCCATTCTGGACTCCCCTTTCCTGTGGTTGGTAAGGGCTGCACTCCATGGGAAGTGATCTGCTTGTAGCCCATGTTACTGGAGGAGGGAAACTAAATTTGATGGTGTCAGATGCCCATCTTAGAAAGGGGCATCATATCTTTTTTTGGGGTTTTTTTTTGGTTTTTTTTTCTGCTTTTTTCTGTCTTGTCCTTTGTTAATATAAAATGTCTTGTTAGTATAAAGCATCTCTGCACAGTGTAGGCATTTAGATCTCAATCCATTAAAGTACTTCATCCTGGTCATAGTGTCCTTGACTTCAAAAATGCTTCTGGCTTTTGGGGCGAGTACCAAAAAACTACAATTAAATCTGAATCTTTGTGCTTTACTGTGGTGCACTCTGAGAAGCTTCCTGTGCAGACAAATATGTATCTTGAAATTTGTCATTTCACACCTGAATTGATGATATTGAGTTATTTTCACTGTATATGCAAGGTATTTAGAACTGTGTTCTGTTAATTATTCCTTCAATATCTGAGACTATTAGAAGTCCTTGTATATTTTTTGCATATGTTTCAGACTTTGGTGATCCTGGAATGTCACAATTTGATTAGTTAATCACAGTTTTTAATACCTACCTGATTTTCTATAGTGTTTGGTTCATGTTCCCTATTGAAGAAATTATCCCTTGGTGTTCACCTTACCCACCATATTGTAACTGTGCTTCCTTTCTGTTGCACTGTACCCACTGGCAATAGGTTATTCAGAGACTGCCTCAGGGAATGAGATACCAGAAAAAAGTAGTGAGAGAAAGATGTAGTGACAACAGAAATTAATATGTTTAGTGATCCCTGTTGACCACTTTGAGTGGAGACAAATGTGTTAATCATATCTATGGTAAATATGATAAATATCAGTTGTGGGTTAATTTTTTTAAATGGTAATGTTTTTCTGCTGATAGCTGAGCCATGTCCAAATGTATAGTAAAACCTTGTTACTCTGGGAGGTTCTGTTGTATCTAGGGTGCCGCTTTTTCCTCCGCAGCACTGACAACATGCATCCAACATGTCAACCCAGACGGCTTTTGTATAATCCTGTCAGAAAAGGCAAAATAGGAAGTAGCTATGGCCCTGAAATAAATGTGCAGGTGCACACAGGTGTGCAGCTGTAACACGGGACATGGTAGCACACACAGCCTGCTGGCCAGTGCTGCCTGGAGGGTGGCACACCCTGTCCAGCTCCGGACACTCATGCCTGTGCCAGGTCAAGGTACAAATTCAGTGTTTCAGTGTGGGGGCTTGGCAGTTTCTGGGCTAGGAGGTGAGGGGGTGCACCAGAAAGCTCCTGGAGAGTCTCTTTCCAAGCTCTTGCTGAAGTGTTCAGTCATGACACCACATTTGCTTCTGTGTGTCATGAACACATAGGGTGTAAAGTACTGAAGGCTCTGGCCTTGCTCTGGGGAAATACTTAAACCAGACTCACCGTATCTCATGCTCTGAGCCCAAGCTCTCACAAAGAACTTGTGTCTCAAACTCGCCACCTGAAGGTCTGCAGTTCATAGTGCACAAATTCATAGAGCTGTCCCATCTTGCAGCACAAGCTATAGAGCGGGAGAGACAGTATGACATCATGCTATGCCTGAGGCAGAGTGGGCACCGTATCCAAAGGAACCACCTGAGGGAATACACTTTCCAGCTCCAGCTGAGTAAAGTGGTCCCTTTTGTTGTGTGACGAGACAAATGAACTGCTGCAAGTCAGAGCAGAAGACAAAGTGTCTGTGTGAGCTGGTGCTTAACTTGAAGTGCTTATATAGTTACTAATATTGCAATGTATACTCCAAAATAACATTGAAACACTTTGGTGTTTCAAGCCCACACTGCTTCACCCTTACAAGCCCATGCCCTGGGGAAAATTATTCTAAATCCTCCCATGCCCAAATTCCAGATTTAAGTGGAATAAATTGCAAAATTGCATGCACATGTTTTCCAAGATTAAAACAGTTTTTTACAATGAAACATTAAAATTATTATAAAGTAACTATTGTAAGATAACAAAATACTTTAAACTAGTTTGCAACATGAGAAATCCAGAAATAACACATCGGCTAGTGCTTCAGAATCAGAAAATGAGTCAGGGATCACCGTTTCCAGCAGACTTTGCTCTTTAAGAGCTCTAGGGTCCACATTCCATTTGGAATGGGAAGAAGCTGGTATAAGACACAATCACTTGGAAAGCAGGATGAAAGACAGTCAGTAGGACAAGGATGCTGGCTGTGTGTCACCGAGAGGGAAGAAGAGAAAAATCTCCTCTCTCCTTTGGCAATGGTTCGTGCTAGTTACCTAGAACAGGCTTTTCCATTTGGATGGTTGGACTCGATGATCTTAGAGGTCTTTTTCGACCTAAATGATTCTATGAGTATCTCCATAGCCACATCCCAGATGAGAGCACAAGATTAAAGGAGAAATCTTGTCTGCCATCTCAAGAGCTAATCTATCATCTGCAGCTCTCTTGCCTTCATAAGACAAGCATAAGTGAAATTTTATGTGTTTTTTCATTTTAATAATTATAAGTTTATCTACATGAATGAAGGCATTTTTAATAATGATTTTGATTTTTAAACCTGGGAAGGGGAAGAGAGGAATATGCCAAAGGCCAAATCAATGATGTTTTTGTGTGAGTAAAAGAGGCATGAAGTATTTGATGGTCCAGCCTTAGCAAAACATGGGGCAGGTATTAGAAGCAAACAGCATCAACTCGGTATAGGACAAGTCAGATTTAAAAGGGAGGTGATGTAGTGTAAATGTGACAAGAACCATATACTCCTCTAAAATGTTTGAACTTTAGAAGAGTGCATTAAGCTGTATTACAAACAGTTACAGAGCAAAATGAACCCCATTACTGAAAAGTATGCTTTGCCGTCTATCCCTGTAATATCACGAGTCAGCCATGGATTTATCGTATAAATACCACATAAGAAAGATTTAAAACCATGTGCAATTTAATAAAAGTGTTTCATGTAAAACCACACACTGAAGCGTTGCATCCTTGAAGAGGCTGTAAAGAACAGAAAACTTCACAAATTCTTGTGTTTAACATTACTTTTTAATATCTTTGCATTAAAAATGAATGATCACTTTTTAATATTACTTGTAACCAACTATCCCCTACTGTATAGATACATTTCTTGTATGATTTTATTATATGCTCAATAATAGTACCTATAAGCTTAGATTTCTTTTGAATATAAATGATTGGAAACAATATCTACCCTAAAGCATCTTTAATGTCATTATGGATGGGTAGGAGTAAATTAAGCGGTATTTAGCCACCAAAGTCTTTAATTTCATTGCATTTGAGTAGGAGTTAGACATTATGAGGTCCAATTAAAAAAGTCACTAATGTTTTTACATCTGAGTAGGAGTAAATTAAACAAAATCACTCCTGAGCTGCTAATATCATTTTAATTGAATGTCATTCAGTTTCTAACTGCTGTTACAACACAGTAGATAATGAATCAAGCTCAACAAATCATCTGAGCTCCAGGTACCATGGCTACTAGGGGTGAAGGTAGAATTTAGGGATGTAGAGGGAAACCATTGGAAGTTAGGAAGCTGACAGGAATGATAGCAGACCTGACATGTCTTGGTTGATGAGGTCTATGTTCATCTAAAAATATCACCCGAACAAGAGCTAATCTAGCAAGGCTGCAAGCCAGGTCATTATTTCTAGTGTTCAGACATTTAAAAAAAAAAAAAAGAAAAAGAAAAAAAGCATTTATCCAGAAGATGCGATTTACAGAGTGAACACTAGAAAGGCTAATTCCATTTATTCACACCTCATGAATAATTCATTGTTTGATTTAATGTTAATCTTGATGATGAGACAATGGTGAAGCAATACTAGACAATTTATAGACTTAAATAAGTGAAAAATAAAAAAATCATATCCTATCACAAGCATTATTATTTTTTGATCTATAACAGATAATATTGCATTTTCCTCATACCTGAAAATCTTTTAGTAAATAGCAGTTTTAAGACAAGCTGTGGCACTTCGTATAGAGACTGCTAAAGAGACTAGAGTGAAAAATACCCTTCATTGAAACTCAAATTACTCTAAAACAGTAGATATTTTCCCCTAACAGCAGTTCAACCCATTACAGAATGCTAGGCTTTCATCAGGAAGAACTGCAGGATTCTAAACCAGTTACTAATTTGTAAGTATCAGGTCTGTTCTGATGTTGCTGTATGTGTACATGCCTGAATGCTACAAGTAAATACTCCTTTAAAATATGCATTTAATATAAGACCTGAGAGACCAGGGTCTTCTGAATTAAGTTCAACATCCTATTCCAAACTCAAGCTAGCCATTGTTTATAGTCACACACTTTCAATTGGCCTATGTGATCAAATGCTCCTGTCTCTTTGCAGAAAGTGATGAATGCAAAGACATCATTATGGTCTATGTGTGCGCGGGTATCTGGGTTGCTTCTTGCTCATATTGTGCGTTCAGAAAGTCCCATCAACTATCTCTTGGGTGTGAAATCAAAATCATATAGAGGGAATTTTTCAGTTCTGACTGTTTCTTTCTTATATATGGGACAACTGGAGGAAGTCCGCTTCAGCAGATACCGTATACCTGCCTTTCCTCTTACCTCTCTGCAAGACTGAGGCCTCTTCAAGGGATCTGATACATACTGCTTGTTCTTCCTCCATAGGTTGGGAGAGGGTGCTGCTGTACAGGGGAAGCAACTGCAGAGCTGCAAAATGTCTTTGCAGGGGCTTGAGAATACCCTGTTATAGTAGGATAGGTTGCATGTACCCACAGCAGCCCCCCTCTTCCTCAGGGCTTCTCCTGCAGCCCCTGTCCCCAGCTAACAGGATGTACCAAGGCAGCACAGTAGCTAGAGTAGTCACAAGAGAGATGTCCTGTGGCAGTCCAGGATGAAGTCCCCCCCTGTTCTCCATCCTAAAGGTTGATTACTTAGCCCAGACACTGCTAGGCAGATTTGAGGTAAATGCCAGCAATGTGCTTTTGGCCATAGATCATACCCAATTTTTTTTAAGAGAAGTGTCTGTGTCGCTGTTCTGGTAGTAAAAACATTGTGCTGGAACTGATCCTGTGCCAATGGATGATTCCGAAAATTGTCCAGGCTCTGAGAACACCATGGGTCTGTGGAGATAATTGCAGAATTTCAGTTGAAAGATACGAAAGATACCATTCCCTCTTGGCAGAAAGGACAGAATTTCTCAGTACCAAGGACATTGTCTTTTCCACTGCTTCAAATATGATCCTTTGACAAAAATGACTATTGTCAAACCCTGCTTCTTCTTAAGTACTTCTCTTATTTAATTTGTGAGATTCTCCACTGACTTTCAATTATAGCCCGCTATGTGTCATTCTGTAATTCTGGCATCTTTTACCTGTCTTGCAACAAATGGATGTCTGACTAGACATTCTGCACAACTTGAAATAAGTGGAGGAAGAAAAAGTGACTGTCAGTGGATGTGAAGAGGGAGGCAATCCACTAGATTCTGGTGAACCTCTCAAATGAAAGGAGTGTGGGTCAGTTAGGGAAAGAGGATGGGAGATAGAATTGTTCATTTACATAGGATTTACTTTTAGGACTGATTTTCAAATGAGCAAATATGAGCAGAAATTCCTGCTTGTGATTCAGGTCTGGCTACTTTTTGCATTCACCTTCCATGATGTGGAACACAAAGGAGCCCCAGTCCTGAATTTTGATTTAGTATTCCCAGCAGGCAAGAGAGTGAGCTCTCTGAATTAATACATAAGGCTTTTATGCAGGGTGTGTGAAGAAAAGTTTGAGATTGAGCGTGGGCTAAGCTGTCCTTGTAGATGCATTGTTGTAAACATGCTTTAGGACATACCAAATTATATTGTTACTTGGGGGAACAATGATGAAATGTTTTGACATAGCCTTTTGTCTTTTCTGTGTAGATTCCACTTGAACATGTTACAGCTTGTTTTAACTAATCTGTTACATAGGTTGGTTGTGTCTCATGTCTGTGAAGTCCCAGTGATAGCACTGCAAAAATAATTACTTTAAAAACCCTTACAGCATCTACTTGGGTAACACTAATGTCTCCTGAGGAACTTAATGACTTCTGTCATGTTAAGATTTACTAAGTAGGTATGATTTTAGTTATTGAAATGTAAGGATACAGATCTCACTTTGGAATACTGCTTAATGCAGTGTCCGTGGCTAAGTGGCAATTTGTGAAACATTTTGCATCTGCACACAAAGTTGTTCCAGTTGGTGTCTTTGTCTGTCAACCACAGAATAACAAAACTTCTTCAAGATGTCTAAAAATTACTAACTCACTATTAAAATATTAGACCTGGATCTTAGTTTCCTGAAAAAAAACCCAAACTCATTGCAGTTTTCTATTGCCATTCTTCATATTCTTCCATTGGACTTTCAACATCCCAGTGTCTAAGGGTTTTGTGAATTGCACTTAGAAGCGTTGTAGATCCGGGATGGGTTCCCAGGGAAAGAAGAAGTAAGTATTGCTAGCGCAGAAGGCTGTATGGCTGATACTACTGCTTGCAAAGGAAAGCAGTTTGGCTCACTGAAGAAAGTTGTCACACTGTAGTGGAAGAACAAGTTATAAATATTTTCAATTATTTTTTTTCTCATGTCAATCTCAAGCACTTGCTTCCCAGAATTGCTTTTGATTGGTCAGGTAAAGTTCCTTAGCTGTTCAAGTGTGCACTCTCTCTGGTTTAGTAGTCCTTTGGGAGACTTTTATCCTAAGTTTATAAAGGTTGATCAAAACCATCTTTCCTTTTGGATGGGACACTTTAAATCAAAGGGTATATATTTCTCAAAAATTTCTAGGTGTAGATATGGTTAGGCATGTCTTGTGTAAGTTTAGATTACTAATTAATCAGCCTTTTGTCTCATGTTGCTCTTATAGTTGAGCCTTAGTTTCCTATCTCAGAAATGTTTGTATCCTTAATAGCTGAAAAGTCATGTTTTGCTCAGTGTGTGTTAGTTCAGAGCCAAGGAACTCTTTCCCCTGTGACTGGAACCTGTAAGCTATTCTCAGCATGTAACACGCAGATACCTCTGAAGTGTGTGGGCACAAAATCAGGTAGAAGAGCTCTTGAAAATGCATCTAGTTTCAAACAAGGAACTTTATTTTTTTCTGTAACCGTAAGTTATGAAATCAGTTTGATGGTAAGAGTTATGTTTACGACATGTTCTTGGTTCTTGCTTTGAAGTGTGGCAATAAATGTAAAAATCAAACTACTCATTGAATTAATCACAGGTGAATCTAGTTTGACCTTTTGCAAATGGCAGTACATTCAGTGCTAGCTGAAGGCAGAAATGGTGATCTTGAGAGAGCTATTTGTTCACAAAGTTAAAAGGAAATCACAGAACTGGCTCTTTACGCCCTCTGCCCAGCCATGGCCTGCAGAAAGCTGAAACAATGGGGTACTGGGGACTCTGTGCCTGAACCACCTCCCCTGTAAACTGGTGAAGTTATACTCATTGCAGGTTTTGCACTATTCTGACAGGTGAAAAAATCATTACTGGTTACAATATCCATGCCTACTGCAGGCATTCAGTTTGTATATATTTCAAACCACTTACAGCTGGAGTCACATTAGGCTAGCCTGAGTTTCACCTGGGCAGTCTGGGTGTCTGTGTGCTTCTGAAGTACTTGGGCTAGAGAGAAATCTGGACCATTAAAGGTCTTTATGTGAGGGACCCAGAGCTAGTACTTTCAAAGAGAAGGGTGTGCTAATTCCTTTCTCACACACTCTGGGGACCTTGTACCCTGCCCACTTGGTTGTGAACAGGCTGTCGTGGCAGTACTGCCTGTGACCCGTTGTCCTGGCTGACACGCAAGGAAGAAGAGATGTTGTGACTTAGCTTATGCCAGCAGCTAACAGTTGTAAGTGGGACCTTGTCTTTTTTAGGGGTGCTCTGGGGAGCACACTTGTACCACTGACATCCTAGGTTTAAGCCCAGACAGATCAGGCAAGTTCTCTGCATATTCAGTTGAAGAAGAAGGATGCCCTCAGAGTACAATTTACAACATTTAAGTCAGATGTCTAAAATTAGACAGTCTCTATGCATCTTGGTAACCTTTCTCTGTCTGTATTTTGTATACCAACCTGAAAACCTGGATGATAGGGATCTAATGCTTCCTGAGCCTGTGGGCAAGACTGGCTAGATGATCCACTGCATGGGTACTCACACACAAATGCACTGTGTTGTCTTTTATCAGCTCTGCCAGGGAACAACAAGACTATGACTTGTGAAGTCAGCTGTCTTTCCTAGGTGTGTAGTCATCAGAAGTACTGCTCAGATAGTACACAACATTTTCCTCAGCAGTCAGGAGTTTGTGATCAGCTTAGAGTGTTATATGACAGTGGTGACTCTGCATTTAGAAGTCCAAAAACATAGAAAAGAAAGATAAGCTTTTTGTGCTTCTGTCCTGATGTACTTTTAGAAGTTGCTTATTTGTACCCCTTTAGATAGAACTGCAAAATGATCTTCTAAACTTGAACAAAGCAGAGTACAGTGTGAAGTGGTGCATTCTGAGTACAAGTTAGATTAAAACCCAAATTATTTAGTTAAAATCAATGGTATATCATAGATTTAATTAGAGCTCTTTAGAAAGAAGGTCACAAGCTAGAGCTTCAGATTAGTTTAATGATTTGCATAGGAAAGTACTCACCTATACTTGTAGTTATTTTCTCTCATAGGATCTGAGATTTCACAGTCTATGTACCTATGTGGTAAATGTGAATAGATGCTGGCAAAGGGACATCACAGTGCAAATATCCTTTTCCTTTTTATGAGGTTTAGATAGATTCATTCTTGTTCAAACTGATAAAAGTTGAGTTCAGGCATTCAGCAACTCAAAAGAAATGTAGTTGTCAGAATGGCTTTCCAAATATAGTCTTCCCATGTACAACACACGAGACTTAACTGTTCTGGCATCCAGGTGGAATATGTCTGTAGTTCCCTGGTATAAACTGAGTACAATACATCACTTTTAACATCTTGTTCTGAGTATCCTAGATATGTTTAGAAAATGTTGGTGCCAGCTGGCAGATTGCTAGTGAGGCTGAATACATGAGGCTGCCGTTCTTTCAGTGTCATTACAGCCCCACTATTTCTTCATCTATTCTTCTTGTTTCTGTAATTCAAGAGAGATGCTTTGCCTGCACCTTCTCTTGTCGTGATTTTCCCAGGCCTGGCTTTCTGTATCAAACCTCACCTTTGTTGCAAATTTTTGTTGTAGGATTTTTTCTTTTCTTTTCTCTTTTAAATCAAATTCAGGCAATTAGTTTCTTTCTTTTCCTAGCTAATTGCTTTTACATTAGTCTCACTAATCCATAAGTGCCAGTAGTCTCTGAGATACTGGATATAATTTAATTTCCAAAGAAGCAGAAGAGAGCTAAAACAAGAAAATGTCACAGCATAAACAGACAACAGAAGGGAAGAAAAAACTAGATAAAACAGTTTCTTATCCTCCTACTTTACATTCATTTACTCAGCCATATCACATGTAACATCAGAGCATTATCATCTCTTGAAACTTACTTATCACAAGGAGAATGATAAGTAGATCCCCGTTAATTTGCACAATTGCACAAAGTCATTGAGCCTGAGGAGAGAGGATTATCTTCCTGCCCAGTAAATATTAGAGTTATAGGTCCCATTGCTTGTTAGTAGAGGCAGTCAATACTATTTCAACACTTTTTCCCCAGAAAATGAGAGTATGAAATCAAAGCTGGTTTGTTTATTTTTTTAGAAAGGATGATTTTTAACACAGTATTTGTATAAAAAATACAGAGGAAAAGCTTTGAAACTGTGAAAACATTTATTTGGGTACTTTTAAAATGAAAGGTTACATTTTTAGTGCAAGGGACTTTTCACCTAGGAATTTAAATTGATTTTTAAAAAATCAAAGCGAAATGTTTAAAACATCCTGAAGGATTTTGATTGACTTAATATGTGTTGTATCTGGGTCTCCATTTGTGGAAAGTTTAATCTTTTTATTCTGATTCCATTATTTTCTAAAAATAGAGGGCATATTGAAGAAACTTAAGTATTATAATTTGAGCCATTGAGAGGAAGAGCTAATACTCAGACTTGAAATTATATTACCCCATTTACATGAACAGGTAGAAGAAAAATTAGGATTTTGCACAAGTCGTAGATCATAGGAGTACTTGGTGATAAGTATAAAAAAAATCTCACGTTATGTATGTAGGAAGTTTCACTGAGAAAAGAGGAGATGAAAGGATGAGAAGATAATTTCCTTGTTCAGAGGCATGAGCCCCTTCCAGCCAGTGCTGACTTAAAATTTTTGCTTTTTTTGAAAGGTGCTCCCATTAAGCTTCACAGATTAGCTCCAAATTTCAGTGCAGATTTGGATTTGATTTTGCTTTGAAGTGAGATAATCTTTATTGTTACCTACTAGTTCAGTGAAAGACTGATCTATTTTATCCATCTTAATCATAGTTAGTCTAACCCCAGAGTTATTTGATAGCCTAAGAATAAAAATTGCAACAAAGGAGAATCAAAATTTTGGAGCACAACATTTAGAAAGCTTTGATGAAAGCACTAGAACTGCACATTTCAGTCCTTGTCTTTTAGAAAGTAATACTAGTAGCAAATTCTTTTTTTAATGTCAGAGGCTTGTGTGAAAAATTCCCATTTAAAATAAAACAAACCTGACTGTAGTGTGTCCTATTGCCTTGAGATGCAGTAGAAGAAATGAAACAAACTGTCTCACTGTCAAAGTCTATAGCACCACATTGACTTCTGCAGAGCTCTGCAATGAGGAATTCTGTTTTCAAGTTACCGCATGATGTAATTTAGACATTCTTGAAACATAAATTTTGGAACTCGTGCATATGAAGTTTTAAATAAAGTATTTCCCTTTCAGAACCAAACCTGGTGAAGGGGAGGCTATATGATAGGTTGATTTGAACACATTTCTTATTCTTAATTAACATGTTTTAGTGTTCCGAAATTAAAATAGTCTGTCTTACAGAATGAAAAATTTGTCTGGCCTGTTCAAAACAAAAAATTTAAATTCCAAACCAAATGTGAAGGAAAAATGTAAAAATAAGATGATGCCCTTTTTCAAAATTAATGGAATATTACAAATGGCATGATGGAAATTTAGGGTTTTTTTTAATTCAGAAAATGTGTTACGATTCTGGCATTTTGTTTGCATTTGAGACAGAAACTGTTTTGAGATCTTATATTCTCACAAGATGGAGAAAACACTTCATTCTGTGTAGAAATAATGAATGTAGTGAGGAAAGAAGCCAGCCATAGTGTAATACTAATTATTAGTATGGACCTGCTTACTTTTCTCATGCTGGTATAAATAATACTGTGAGAAATATACTATCTCCTCTTACCTCCAACCCCCCTATGGATGGTTCCCACACAGTGACTTTATGTAAGAACATGTCACAAATGGGATTAGGCCATTACAGCAAAGCAGCTGCTTTTGTTTATCTCCTCCAGCAAGAAGAGGAGATAAATCTTGCTCCTCTGACTGGTGGTTGGTGTTGTGGTCATCCTGCTGTGGCTGCAAGGCTAGAGCAGCAGAGGATGCAGCAGATGAACATGGAACTGATATCTTTAGTGCCAGGGGAAAAGACTGCTCCAGAAAGCGGAGCATTTCCCTCCTACCTGGGAGCGGTTCAGGGCATTTAGTACCTCAAAGGAATGTTGCAAATCCAGCCAGCTGGTTAACATTGCTAATACTTTTGAGCGGGTTGGCTGAAAATGTTGATTATTTGTACAGTACAGTAAAAACTGATAAGCTTGCCTTTTTTTGGTTTAAAGCATATTTTGTGGTTTAATCATTTCTGACAGGCAATATGAACAAATGCTAAACTGGAAAAGGCAATAATATATGGAAGCTCACAAATGTTGAGTGTCAGCGGCAGCGATTCTTTCTTTCTTGTTTGCTACCCAGGCACCTCTCATTATGTTATTCTTCATGTCTTAAAGTAGACCAATTCCAGGAACAAATCAATACCAGGGAAATCCTTTTGTCTTCTTCTGAGGCATAACATGTAAAGAAAGCTCAGTCAATATGTCTTTTAATAACATCTCATGGAAATGCCTGGATTTCCCTTCATGTTCTGTAATTAATTGAGCCCCTTGCCACCCACAATGTATAGCTTTTCCCCTCTATAATTCTCTTTTGGCTTAATTGTCATTTGTTTTTCTGTTCTATTTGTCTTTAGCCACTTTTTTTTTTTTAATCGTGTTGAATGTGCTTTGTACTTAGTTTTATCTTTCTGTGCTTTTCCTTCTAAATGTCAGCATAATTTTTCTGCCTTATAATATCGGAGATGTTATAACCATCAATCAGTCCAATAGAAGAGCAGAAAAGATTAGATATCATTTATCTGTATTGGTTGCCCATTGTAATGACCCAGTGGACAACATGAACAGATAATCTGTTGCTTTGATGGAAACTAATTATTCTTAAGAGTGACAGCGTTGAAATAGCTTTTGTGACATTGTTTTTAAAAATGATGACTACCTAGTCATTGCTAGTGTAAGACTGCAATTCTGTTCTGTTTCTCAATGATTTCCCTATATAAGCAGCAGCAAGCCTAGATTTTTTTTTTTAAGAAAAGAACCCTATTTGCAGAGACAAAAATATCTGACATCCCATGTAAAATGCCTATTAAATTTAATACAGAAAACACTGTGCTAGCTGCTGAAGAGTAAAAGTGCACTGCCATCTTATTTCTGTCGTGTGTAGTTGATCTTGTTGTTCTGTGAATATGAAGCCTGTTTTATTTTGACAGCTAATGGTTCTGCTAGTGTACTATGCTGGCATTTCACCTCTTGAAAAGAAAGTTTCCTGAAGCTAAAATATATATCTAATTGAATGATGGAATTAAAAGCAAGCGACACAGTTAAAAATAGCTGCTTCCATTCTTTCCAGGCACATGTAAATCACACAACTTTTACTCTGTGTCAATTAAAGGACTGGGGGAGGAAGGGGAGGGAAAGGCAAAAAGTAACTTTGCCTTGCAAAAACTTTCAAGAACCTTCTTAAAAATTGCCTGTGTGAGGACTCAGTAAGTGGCAGGATTCTTCGCTGTGTCCTGAAATTCAGTACACTCAATCTATTGTTGACTAGGGAGGCGTGAGGGAAAAATCTGGGGAATTGTCTCTCCTTGCTGGTACAGGTAGCATATCTGTGACCTTAGATCCTTCTGTAGTTACAGGGCTGCCTGTGCCACAGAACAGATGGGAAGCGCTTGCATGGCAGGTACTGTGTACCTTAGCCAGAAGACAGTAGCTTCTTGAGTGTCCTACAGCTGTTGCTAAGCTTGTGACATTGATGGCCTTTGGGCAAACAGAATAAATGAAGTGATCTTCTCTGGGTTTGCTTTCAGTGGGCATGCTGGGTGTGAGCTGTGGCAGCTGAAGGGCTGGTGCTGCTCCTGCTCCCAAAGGTGTATGAGGGGCAGCTGGAGATGGAGGTCTGGCAAATTAATGACACATATGGGAGGAAGCAGAGGGATATCCCTGTCTTCCTAACAAATGGAGATACCAAGTTGAGGAAGTTAAGCTGCCTTTAAGTAGATGAGTACCTTTTCAGTGCCGTCATTTTATTTTTCTGATCAATAGGAGTGGCATATCTGGAGTTATGACCTGGTCAAAATGTCGCTTTGGCCATTTTCATGGTCAGCTCTGACATG
Source organism: Syrrhaptes paradoxus (assembly GCA_013400615.1). NCBI lineage: Eukaryota > Metazoa > Chordata > Aves > Pterocliformes > Pteroclidae > Syrrhaptes > Syrrhaptes paradoxus. The sequence continues at coordinate 95,910 of VZTO01022567.1, forward strand.
ACTTAATCTCATTTGGGTGTTGTAAATCAAGATGTCAGTTCCACCATGCTGCAAACCCATGTAAGTGGGATCATGAAACTTGGATCTCTGCCCAGCACTGAGTACAGATCACTACCAGAGGTCTGTGCTCTTCTGTGGTCTCAGGGGGCCTAACCACAAATTGAAACAGCTGAAGAAATTTGGAAGCTTTGTGGCAATATCAAGATTTCGTTGCTGGGCCCTCCTCTGCAATGTTTTCTTGAAGGGATGGAAAAAGAAAACTCAGAGGTCAGGAGAACGGGCTTACTAATTTGAACAGTTAGAACTGATGCGTATTGTGAATCCTGTAATAGCCAGCAATGGACTAAAGTTGTTTTCGTGGGCCCAAATGAAAATTTCTAATTTATGTAGCTATTTGGATTCAGGAGCAAGGGGTAGGTATAAAAGTCTAGACTATTAACTAACTAATAACCTAAAATAACCTAAATGCATAAACTAACCTCTTAAAGAAAATTAAATACTCCACAGCAGAGCTCCTAGAAATCCTTTTGAAGCATCTAAGAATTAAATTGTGGTGGTATTTCAGGGTGGAAAGAGTCAATGGTACAGAAGATTTCAAGTGGTTTTTCAGGAAACACAGCACAATGGAAATACATACTTTAAGAAGCACAGTTACTTTAGTGTGCTCTCTGCTATTCAGACCAGTCCACCTCTACTTTTTCTTCCACAAGTCTCTCTTCTTCCCTCTGTAAAAGCAACATAAACCCATGGACAGATGAGTTTTGCTGATTGCTAGAAACTGGTTTTGACAGAGTTTTCAGCAAGGTATTTTTAATCCTGTATACATAGTATATTAGAAATATATTCAATAGTTACACATTGAACTATATACACATCAAATGTGCTTGTGTGTGTGTATGTATTTTTTAAAAAGTCTCATAGAAATTCCACCATCTATTCCTATGTTTTTCTCATTCTTAATTTGCTGTGGTGGGAGAACCTGCTGTAATCAGCCCTTTTTAAAATACACTGAGCAATCTGTCATCTACATAGCATTTCAGATCTTTCCAAAGTGTCTACCTTAGCATCACTGAAAGAAAAAAAACTGATGTTAAGAACTGCAAAGTTAATGGTTAATCAGCGGTGTCTGGTCTCCATCCGTGGGACATCTTGTAGAACAATCAAGCCCTGCTCTGTCATAGTCCTAAGCAGTGATTGGTTCTGCATCCTATGAGGCATGAGGGACTAGGGATGAAGATGGAACACCTCAGTAGCTAGTTAAACAAGGCAACTTACAACTAAAGTACATGCTTGGCTGAATAGGCTGGAGTGCCGAGTCTGTCAAGCTGATCTGTCTTTAAGTGCTTTGCACTCTTCACTGTACCTGGTTAAACATTAACATCCCAAATTTGCTGATTTTCACCAATATCCTGCCACATGCAGAGAACTAGCTGAAAGGAAGCTGGTATTTTTTGTAATGTAGTTCCTTGAAGCATTATCCTAAAAAAAGACATCAATCTTCACTGTTGCAAAGAAACAGAACAAGATGTTTTAAATATTTTGAAGGGAAAATGCACTGTCTGTACTTTCCTATTTTTCTTTTACTATTTCCTCATTCAGTGGAATGTATGTTTTATAAGAATTCAGAAAAGAAGTATCTAAAGGAAATAAAGGAACAGTAACAATGGAAGTTATGTACTCTTCCCTGCCTGTTTGCAAATTTTCCAGCCTTGTCTGTGGCTCAGCTTAACCCAGGACACTGGGTCTTTTAAAATTAACTTATCTGTACATTTCGAAGGTCACTAGAGCTTCTTTCTGAAGAGACAGTGAAGAGAGCTATGCAAAATAAAAGGCAGGAGTAAATACAGAGTGAAAGCTTTTCCTCAAAGCATTTTATCTTCATCCCCTGATCCTGTCTGGTTCAAAGGAAATAAATATGCAAAATGTAAAGGAAATAAGCAAAATATTTGTTGGATATAGATACTGAAAAATCTAATTGACCAAAAAAATGCAGATGTAGAAGCATGAACGTGTGGAAAAATAGCATCAAGAAGCTGCGGCTAGTTCGATTGTGAATAATGATCACCCCTGAGAGAGGACAGCAGAGATTACAGACTGGTGTTCCAAAAATCTGTGGTAAAGTCTGTGCTATAACAAGAAGGTGTCAGTGTAGAGAAAAAATATTTAGCAAATTTGGCAATAGTTACTAGTATCTGGGCAGAGCTGAAAATGAAATTTTCCTTTCTGAAGGAAAGGTTGTACCTTTAACATTAAATGATCTCTTTAAATTAGTGCATTGTCCTTGGACAAAGGACTGTGCAAAGCTGTTGGAATATACAATATTTGGGCCCAATACTCCTAGATTATTTCAATAAGAAGCTCAATTCTTCTTAAGAGTTAAGACTCATCAGAATCACTGGAGATTTTGGAAGGTTTGGGGTAAGCACCCAGATGACACAGGAGAAGTCTGACGAAAATCAGCACAGGCTGTTTGCACCAGTGAAAGAGTAGGAATGGTTTTGAGAGGGGGACTTTGACCATCTAATGTGATTGATGTGAATTTAAGGGATAAAAACAGTTAATGTGAAACATGAAGATACCAGATCATCACCAGATAGCTGGGGATGATGTGCAGGATAGCTGTCATGAGGAAGTGTTTGATATGGTGGAGGAATGGAACAAATATGGCAATCTGGAAGTATAAAAATTGAAAATGCACACACTTAAATTCAAAGGGCCTTTCCAGGGTCTGTAGTGGTGTTCCTAGGAAATACTGGCAGTCCTGTAACATTGTCATTAAAGGCAGATAATATTTCTGAAAGTTCATGAGTAAGACTGGGAACCAAACACTGTCTTCAGAGAGGATTTAGGCCACAGAAGGATTTGCAGTGTCTGAGCTGAAATCAGGATGTCATATGCAGAGTACACAGCTAGTCTTTGAGCAATGACTGGGCTCCAAGCCTTACTTTAAGTGCTATGCTACAGTTCATACTCTCACTTTTCTCTGGCCTCCTCTTGTAAATTAGCTTAAACAGGAAAGCTTGCATACTGCTGAGGAGGCGGGGTAGCGGAGGCTTCTCGGATGGAGCCGAATACAGTTTCATGTATGTGGCGACTGCAAGCTTATTGCATAGAAGTGCACATTATTACATGTAGTTAATACACAACCTGTGCTGAGCAGGAGTACAGAAGGAATAGTCTCTGCATTGCTTGTTACAGAAAGACACTCTGGGCACTGTGACAAGATCCCAGTTTTGTAATGATAAAAGCTCCTGGATGGTGGTTTCTGCCCCCAGTAAACTACTTTGGGTTTGTATAAGTGTCTCAGTCCTCAAATGTTTATTTCTATTTATTTTTGTCAAAGTTAAGATAATTCTAAAGCTGCATTTGATGACAGAGACCTCTTATAAAAAATGGTAGGGAAAGCTAAATTTTACTAAACCTTTGGCCAAGGAAGCATACTATAAAAATACTGACATAGGCTGAAGCCTGGAAGTACAGATGCCTCATTGCAGTAACTCTCATCTTAATTGTCTGTTTTCTGTTAAATCGGTAAGAAAATGCAAATTGACATAATTGGAATGAGATTGGACTTAATTTATATTCTATATAGCTGAGGTGGTTTGTGAATGTTTCCCCCTACAAAAAAATGCCTTTTGAGATACAGAAAATATTCACAGTAGTTTTCAGATACATGGAATTCAGATACAGTAATTAAGAATGGAAAATGCCCTAGCTGAACCTGAAGCTAAAATAAAAGCATCTGGGATTTGATTTACCCCAGTACTTCGCTTTCACGTCTTTTTTTCCTTATGGCAAGACTGGAAAAAAATCCCAAAAGCAGAAAACCAAACCATCAAAACTTTTTTTTTGTATTTAGCTTGTTTCAAATACTCTTTTGTATCTGTGCTGCATGCCTAAGATTAAACAAAAGCAATCACAAAATAAATTGAAAATAATTTACTTCTGTGGACATTATTTGAATTTTTCTACTTGTTTCATCCAGTGAGAAACTGGCACAAAACTGAGACAGACAATCTTTCTTTGTTCAGTAGAAAGCACCTTTCAAGTCAGGTGATCTATCAGCTCCTTTTTCAAAGGCAGTAAGGTGCTTAATGTCCATGTATCTCCTGGCGGGTATGAAGATTTACCTAATCATTCTGCAGTAGTGTAAATAACTGCCCAAACCATGATGTATAGTGAATTTCTCCCTAAGGCTTAATCTTATACCACTTGCATTTCAACATCAGGGAGAGCATTATGTGTGTAAGGAGAGAAGTGATGCCCCAATTGTACACTGGAGCTCAATTTTGGTCAGAGTACTGAATGTGCAGAGTTTGGCTAATAGCAGTCAAAGTTTTCTCATTACATTTATATTCACTGAAACACCTAAACTAACCCTGAACTGATAAAATTAGAAGTGGAATCAGCAGAATGCTGGAAGACAATATTTCATTTCCTGCAAATGTTTATTTTCCAGCTAATAGACATCTGCCAGAAAGGACTGTATGGGGGCAAGAACATCTGAAAATATGAAAAATTTAAAGAAGTATTCTTCCAAGTTGCTAATGACTTGGTCAACTGAGAGCATGAAACACAGCTCATTTTTGTTTGTTGTTAGGCAAAACATGCTTGATTCCTAAGTGCAGAAAATATGAGCTTTTGATATCGCTACTTAGTCTAATTGACTCATCTGAGTCCTGTTTGAACCCTATGATTCATCATTTTTCAAATTAGTAGGGACATAGGTAGGATAATATGTGGATATAATCAGTAAAACATTCACAATGCTTTCCACTGTAATGGATTATCCTGTCATTTACAGTATCTCTTATTTCTGTTATTATCGAGGCTTCACATCCCAATTAAAAGCCTCATTAGTTTGTTCCTGAGGAAGCTGCCCCTCTGCATTGCTGCTGACAGCTGAAGGAAGTGTGTCAGCTTGTTGTGTAGAGCATTATTTGCTTGAAGTTGGCAGCTTGCTTTAGCATAGCCGTCCTCCTGCTACATAGGAGATACTTAAGTGTCAAAAGTTTTCAGGCCATCCATCTTCTTTGTCCATTCCACCCACCCATGCTCGGGCCACGTCCACCAGTGCTGGTGCCCCTCTCTGCCTTCCCTTTGTCATTATGTCATTGTCAGTTGTTGGGTTTATTCAGTGATTAATCATCATTTGGAAGGTTCTGCTGGGAGTAAACAGAAAAGGGGGTATTCCTGCAGGTGGTTTCTCTCTGATTAGTTAAAGTCACAATGGCTGGCTGCTGAGCCTTTGTTTCGTTTTCTTCTGAAGATTGCACGGGCTTTTTCCTTATCAGAATTTAACTGGGTTGGTAACTGTGGGCCTGCCTTGGGTATCCTACTGATGTATGCCAAAAATTAGACCTGTTAAGCTCAGCGGATTTTTGCCAGTGTAACAGAGGAATCAGCTCTTTTGCAAAGATTGGTGGATGGTTTTTGGAGGGAGTCCCTTGCTATCTGTCCACACTAACCCTGTTACAGGTTTAGCAGCAGATCTCTACACTGTTTGTTCAGAAACAGCTGCCTGGCTGCGTTGTCTGTAAAAGACAAAATGTTGCCCACAAGATAAGGGCAGTTCAGAATCTCATTTCTCCTTTGCATTTGTACCAGCTATTTGATGAACTCAAGTAAGAATCATCTTCAACAAGTAAGAATAATTTTCAATAAGTAAGAATAATTTTCAATAACTTCTGAGAATAGGGAATGATGATATTAAAAACTGTGGAAAAGAAGGGAGCTCTTCTAAGCTTTGCTTGTATCTTCTGAACAGTGGCTTGAATGCAACTATTTCACTATCTAATAAACCACGGTTAGTTTTGCACCTCTTTGGGTCACATGAAAAGTCATATAAATACTCCATGCATTCCTTCTGCTTCTGCATTCCTTGAAAATCATAACTTACCAAAACTCATGTTCAGTTAGAAAGCAGGTCGATGACAGTAACAGCTATGCCATGGTTTCAGATCTGTTAGCTTGCCTGAATATTAAATTGCTCTTCGTATTTCTCTTGGAGATTAATATTTCTTTTTATGCTGCAGCAGCTTTTAATGTCATCAAAAGGAGACAAGATGAATAAGATACATGTGGGAGGATGAAGCAGTGGTCACTCAAAGTATCCTGCTGTTTACTCTGGCAGCAGAGCTTATAGTCCCTCCCACAGGGCAGCTGGCATTGGGCTATGATTTTAGTACTTGCATTATTTGCAATTCACAGCCTCCAGTCATGAAATGACAAACTCTGAGCATTCAGGTAAACTTGCAGCATCTGTATTCTGACAGGCAGACTCACGACTGTGACGGGCTAACTCTGAGTGACATGGTGAAAAGATACTTTTTTTGCATGCTTATTCTTTGATTTATTATATGTGTAAGAAAGGGTGGATGGCTGAGTAAACTGTGGGTGGAAACAGCTTGAAGAGCAACACAGCTAGACTTACTGAAACCTGAAGAAGTTGCAGACAGGGGTTTAGGTGCTTGTATGTTTAACTGAAAGCATTCTCAATTTTTGCACAAAAAGCCCTTCTTTTGGAGTTTTTTACCCTGATTCGCAAGGGCTCTGCTCCACATCTTCTCCATGTGCAGGAACTGAAAGACAAGAAATCCAAGGCAAGCAAATAGCAGTGGTGAACGGGATAGCTTTAAGAAGAGTTTTGTCATGCAGACCTGCTATTCTAGCTTGACTGGGTACGGCCATAGTGAGCATTCCTCTGCCTGGGAATGATTCTCCGGGGGTGTTTCAAAGAGTAAAAAAGCAGCCTGCATGCCCTTTATTGTCCCAAGACCTAAGCTAGGACATTTCGGGGGAGGGAGGAGAGATAACACAGGCCAGGAGTTGCATGTATAAGTCTGTACACGGGCCCGTGTCCACAGCAAGTATGCAGGCATGGGTGGTAGGTAATGTGCCAACAACTGCTGTTCTAAGCTGCACTGCATCTCTTCTGTTCTGCTGAAATTGTGATTCAAATGAAGAGGGGGAAAAAAAGAAAAAACAAGTTTAAAAATAATCAAGATTTTGAAAACAAGCTATTTGAGTGTTTATTTGCTCATACTCCTCAGAACTTCTGGGAAGTATGTCTAATATTTCTCACCAAGGCCAAATTTGCTGCCTAGTGGCATTTAAAAAAATGAATGCAGAGATTTTTCCAGAACTACACACCTCTAAGAGGGAACAGCACCTTGAGGAAAAGCACCAAAACACACGTGGCTTTTAATAACATCACAAGACCTGATAATACCACTACTTGTCACTATGAGAGGGCTCAGCCACCTGGTTTTGTATGCAGAGCCTTCTTATAGTTTGTCTTGGTGAAGCACCTCTTATTCATGTCGCCCAGTGTACCTCCACAGGTGGTGATGTGCATACACAAACAAGAGCCCTTTGGCTTTTGCAAACCTGATTAATTTTACACTCCAAAATGGGAGACTCAGACTAAAAGTCTAGTAGGAGGAAGCCTTCAGAGGCAGGTCTTGCCAATCAACAAGACTTTTCTTACAGAAGTTGCCTGGGACTCACAAAGAAAGAGCTTCCTCTGGCAGTTCTAGTCTTGGCCCTCTTTGCACTTACTCTGCATTGTCAGAAAAGCCTGTCTGTAAAACACTTGTCACTCATAGTTTTCATGTTTTGCCAATTATTATCTGACTCATATCTCAGCTGTTTCAGAGTTTTTTTCAACTACTTGTTTATTGGTGTACATAAGATAATTTAAAAAATTGATTAAAAGGTCTAGACAGCAACAGAGCTTTATAGAAAGTTATTTAGAACAAAGAGCTATGGGAGAGAATTGAATTGCATTTTTAGGGCTCATGTGGGTGGGTGCTTCAGATAAAGTTCACGAGGTTGGCTGTGTTTTGTTTTTCATGAAATATAAGAAAATGGCGAAGATGGTGGCATGGTGTAGCTATCACAAGATCCCTTGCCGTCCTGGTGCTTCCCCTCCGTTGTCATCCCATGGCTGGCATGGAGGAGCAGTGGTCAGGAAAGGGCAGGGGCTAGGGATATCTGGGGATACAAGATACCTTTCCCCTTTGGAGCAGTAGGTATCTTCTGTTTCTCCCCGCAAAGCAAAATCCTCCAGGAGTTGTAGCCAAAGACATCCTAGCTATTGGGGTCAGCATGGGGTGCCTTTACTTTTACTACACCCAGTCTTGTGTTTGGTGGTGGCTCCCCAGTGCTGTGAGCAGTCCCTCCTTCCTGGGGCCAGGCAGTCCCTGCAGCCACAATGGCTGATTAATGCTTTTGTGTTGGATACTTTTTAACATTAAAATTTTCCCTTCATTATTATTTTTGTTTACTCAAGCTCTACTTAGTGCATCATAAAATTGGTTCATATATCTTTGCTCTATTGTTAAGGTTATTATTTTTTAGCCAAGCTACAAAATCAGGTGGACTTCTGTATGCAAGCACAGGCTTTGTATTTTTCAGGGAAAGGTAGGTTAATTTTTAAAGCATGGAAATTAAGTTGGTGTGTTGTCCGTAAAAGGCACCTAATTTACCAAGAATTTATTTGAAAAGTAGCATTATTCTTTTGAGGATGTTATTGTGAACATTTTTAAAGGTTTTATTTAAAAGAAAAATACTTAAAACCAAAGAAATGAGATTACAGAGAAAGGGAGTTGTATGAAGCAAGCTGACTACAGGCAGCAGATACTAATTTAAGAAACAGCAAATTATCATTACATTAAATACACAAAATAAAGTACTTATGCTCTGGCTTATGCCAGAGAATCTATACGCACTGAGGAATTTTAGAAGGTGATTGTTTTTGTTAACTGATTAATGCTGATAATATGCCTGGTCCTGTACAGTGAGGTCTACCCTGTTTTTAGTAGCATAGCCCCATTGATGTAAAGACTATAGTAAATTAACACATAGCTGCAGGTGACCTGGAATCCTATTTTTACATAAATTAAATGTGCACTCTGGTCCGGCTCCTTCAAAACTCTTAGATGCTTTTCCTCAGACCTCCTGTCACTGGACCCATTTTGGGAATGCGGTATGATGCTGTGATTAATTCTGATTCAGGCAGCTATTTTTAGGTTTTGCATATTTCCTATAGAGCAGAGCCCAAGACTTCACTCAGTTGAAATCTGAACTGATCTGGTCACATGTCATCTGTGTCTGAAGGATGCTGGAAGAGTAAAGGATCATCATGTGTCAAAATGGCAGAAAAGTCACTGATCCTGGTCTCCTCTATTTTTAAATGTGATTAAAGCAAATATAAATATTTTATATGTAGGGGTGTGTGCATACACACACACATATATATACACATGATATAGAAGGATATTGTTTTGTGTTCTTGTCAGTTTGGGCTTTTTTCTTTTAGAAATTGGGAGCCGAAGAATAACATCCAAATTATACCCTATCCTTCTTATACTGGTGTGCTGTTTGGAAATAAGAGTTTTTTGGAAACAGGATTTAATCGATTTTGCCCACTTGGACCTCATAAGGTGTTAAGTTAACTTTATGTGGTAGTGGGTCAGCAGTGCAGCTGCTGAAAAGTTGAGGGTCTTCCTCTTCGTACCTAATGATCTAGTCTTCTCACTACTTACTGCAAAACAAACCATACATTGTTAACGGCACTGGATTTTTCACAAATGGGAACATCTTAATCAATCTAATGAAAAATCTCACCTATTAATATTTTACTTCAAAGATTTTTTTCAGTTGTTTGCATTGTTTCCAGCAATGTCTTTTATTATCATAACTGCATAAATCCTCAAGTGAACTCATTAATGTGTATGAGGTTCATCAGTACATAAATAGCTTCCATGGTGTGTAGCAGACAGACCATGTTTGTGTGCTGGAGCAGGCAAGTGATGTCAGTTGTCTTTATTCATTCTCACACTCTTGCTTCTTACTGCTCTGAAAGTTTCTCCTTACATGTTCTCCTCTGTTGATGCAATTTAGACTCAAGTGATGAGTGAAAGGACAACTTTGATTTCTCAAATAAAATACTGAAGAAAAACAATTGGTTCACTAAGCACTGTTACCTTTATGATACATAAATTATTAAGGAAAAGAACATATGGATCAAAAGTACAAAGGCTTCTTAATTAAGGGCAGTTAAATTAACAGTTTTCTGGGAATGAGAGGACAATGAAAAATAAATGTGTGTACAAAAATATGCCTCAGAAAAATTCACAAATATGCTCATTGTGGAAAAAAGGAGGTGTATTTGGCTGAGAACATGGAAGACTTTGAACTGCATGAGGGCTATTTCTGTATAAGGTCTTCTTCCTGTAACAGTGAAAAGGGGAACAGACACTGACTGTCATCTCCTTTCTGGACCAGTAAAACTGATTCAAAATTATTTTTTCCTTGGTTAAAGGGTGTAAATTTTGGTGGAATATTTTCTACTTGTTAAATGTAAAAATTTCAGTGTCTTAGATCTTTTATTCAGAACCACTGATTACATGTCTAAGTCTTAATTTCACTTTTTTTTTTCTCCTGCTCTGTGATGACTTTTCAAGGAAGCTGTCTTCTTAGACTTAAGAAAAATGACAGGGCAGTAGAAGAGAAAAAATGAAATTATTTCTCATTCTGCAGATCTTAGTAGCCGATGGTAGCAAAAAACTGTTTTTGCTTCTGTGGGCTCAAATGGCAGGCTGCTAGGCCAGATCCCTCCCCAAACTGGACACAGAGATTGGCCTGCAATGGCTAAGAAGCCAAAATAAATTAAAAATTAGCAAAACTAAGAGAATTACCTAGTTAACTAAGAATCATCTGAATGTATATTGCAGCTTGGGGTACTGTCCCTCAGCTGATAAAATGTTTTGTAGCCATGATCATAAAAGCACAGGTCATTTCCTTTGTTTGTCTTCTTTTTGAGCTTTGAGAATACACTCAAGAGATCTTGAATTGTGTCTCCTGAAATGACAAACCTACACAATTCAAGTGTTGTCATATGATAGGTATATGAAAGAGCGGAAATCTTGCAGATCCCGCTGGCAACATCGATGCCAATAGCGTTGGCTGGAGGTGCAAATGTTCCTGCCAGAGCTGTTGTGGTGGAAATGTGCACCAGAGGAACAGCTGCCCTCCTTGCTCAGCAGGCAGACTTGATGTGCTGAAATAGCTACTACATAAAGCACGGAGAGAAAAGAGCAGATAAGCACTATTTCAGCTGTAAAGTACAGGAAAATGTGTTTCCCATTGTAACTATAAAAGGTATTTTAATATTCATGTAACATTTATTCTCATCTCTGAGTGGGGGATTTATACAGATTACTTGCTGTATATAAAGATAGGAAAGTACCCCAAATATTCCATTAGGTTATTTATTCTTCCACAAGCATCCATTATGAAGTTTATTTTCCAATTAATCCTTACTATCAAACAAATGTTATTCTCCTTCTCCATCCCCAGTAGTAACTTTCTTCTTGTGAAACGGTTTTTCAGTGGGTGAATTAATGAAATAACACTTTGTGATTTTGTTGCTGTTATAAGAATAATTGTGTAATAGCAACTGGGAACCAGGCTATTTAAGAAAGACCATTTACAAAAAGAGAAAACGCAGTAGTCTTCAGAGAGATTATTTTCATGGCAGATTGTAACAGAGATGTGTGTGTCTGAATGAGGGAAAGTCGGAGATAAAGAAATTGAAGTGATTTGTTATTTCTCCTTTCTCCTCTTGCCCGGTTTTAGACTTCTTCGGTCACGGGCCCTCCACAAAGTTTCCTAAAGAAACTGAACTATGAAAGGTGGAAGTCCTTCACATGGATAAATGAGTTATTTAAAGGGAGAAAACAGGGAGCAAGAATAAATTCTTTGGTTGCTCAATGGAGAGATGTCACGGGAGAGTCCTTTGGGAACTAGTGCTGGTCCTGGGCTGTTCTACATCTTCATAGATAATTGCTTGTAAAGTGTGTGATGATGTAGTGTGTTCCCTGATGTGACATTTTTAGGACAATTAAAGAAAAACATTTTAAAAATAAAGGCTTTCAAAGATTTGCAGAACAGTTTAATGCTGTAGAGTGTCTAGGAAGTGAAAAAGGCAGCTGAAATTCAGTGCAGATTAAAGTAAATTAATGTACATGAGGAAAACACACCTGATACTGCATGTACAATAATGGGCTCTGAACTGATTGTTGTCACAATGGCATTATCACAGGTCTTGAGAACATTCAGTCAGTGCTTGGTAGTGGGCAAAAACCTAACAAAATTAGGAAAAGAGAAGGAAACAGAAGATAGAAAAAACTTTTTGGTCATTGCAGTAAATCATGGGTGCAGTTGAAATGCTAGCACTTCTCTGTGTGGAAGAGAGATAATGGAGGAACAGATTATAGAAAGCTGTAAAATCCTGACAGTCATGAAAAAAATGCATAGGGAATTACTATTCCTTGTCTCCTCCTATGCAACTACCAGGAGCCATAAAAAAAAATTACCAGATTGCAGACTGAAAACAAGCAAAAGAAGTTACTTCTCCACAGGGTTAAGTTAAACTCTGGAAGTCACCACCACAGGATGCTGCGGATTGTTAACAGTCTTCTATGGTTCAAAAAGCAATTAGAATTATCAATTAAAGAAAATCCATCTGCTAAAGGCAAAGATGCCCTGCCTGGCTTAGGACGCTCCGCTGCAAATTGCTGCAGAGTGAGAAAGTGTGCCATACACATAGCACTGTACACCTTACCCTGTTTTATCTTCTTTCTGATGATCTGCCACTGGCTGCAGTTGGGACACAGGATGGCTCACCACTTGAATTGCGATGGTTGTTACCGTCAGGTGATGGGTACAGTCAGGAAGGTGGAAGAAGTAGCTTGCTTTTCCTCTGAGCTATGGAGGTCTAGTTACAATGGGCCATAAAGTGCTAAATGTTAAGACAGCTGTTTGATGCATTTTCAGAAAGGAAATAAGCAGTGGTTTGGGGAGAAGAGATGGAGCAAAATACAGTGAGATGGGAAAAGCCAAATCTGTTGAGTATCTTGAGAATGTCCTTAGCTATTAGTGTTGTTTTTTGCAAGGAGGAGGGGGGTGTCCCTGTGTTTTCACAAAGAGTTATCTGTTTGAGGCATGTGAAAACTGCTGCTGCAAAGAACTGAGGTGGGTCATGACCTGCCCTGGTGACTGGCATGGCTTAGAGCCAGGAGAGGCTCACCCCTTCCTCTCGCACGCAGATGAAACTCAGCAAGAAGCTGACTGGTCAGGACTGCTTTGCATAGAGATAGGGCTGAGCTCTCAGGACCTACTTCCACGTGCACAGTTGGAGTGTGCAGTCACACTGGCTATGAAGCCTTGCGCAAGTGGAGGTTTGCAAGGTCGGATCCACAAACAGCCTGGTGGGCTTTGGTTATATTCTTACCTGTTTAGGTAAAGGTGGCTTCATTTTATTCAGTTTATTATTCAAGTTTATATTTGCCTTAGGAAGAATGAGAGTTTTGCTTTGCTCTTCAGAGTAGAATGCGAACAGATGGGGAATATGTTTTTTTACATATTGAGTACCTGGTGGCTTAAAGGTTAGGCTCAGTTGCATAACCCAAGGGCTACATGTCTTGGTGTTCTAAACAATTACAAAGAAGTTATTGTTTTCTGATATTCCTTTAAAAAAAAAAAAAGAAAGGTAAAATTCACATTTAAAATCTCTTTTGTGCAACACTTTAGAGTGTAGCTCCCAGAGGTGTGTAATCTTAATGCTAATGTACTATACAACAGTGTGCATTATTAAAGGACATGTGAGTGATTCATCCAGTGAATGAAGAAAAATTATTCCAAATGATAATTGATGAGTTAATCAAGATAGCCATGTCAACTTTCTTTTGTCCATTAGTGTGAACAGTATTTCACAATCATAATAATAAGAGCCAAATGTTAATGGCTGAGGTAATCAGACCCTAATGAAGAACAGTGAAAAGTGCTCTCTTTAAATAGTTTACAGTTTTCATAATCACTGGAGTGGTCAGTTGGTCCCATGATTCTTCATATTTCATAATGTATGTTTACTATCAGCTTTTGGTTTTAATTTCCTTTTTCTTTCTCCAGAAAGTGAGTGAATAGAGAAATTAAGAAGCATAAAGCTGTGTAATAGCTTACGAAATAAAACTCATTTTGTAGCATAAATTCTTTCTAAGAGAAAATTTTTTTACACCTGGAATTATAGCCATATATGAGCCTGCTTCTGCCTTTAATTTCTGTTCTTCAAATTTTTTTTTTCTTGAAAATTATCACTATAATTTTTAAGAGCTCAGCAAAGGCTTAAGCCTTATCCAGCAGACAAAGACCCTTGACTGTTTTGGTATAGGAGCTTTTGGGGAAGAGTATTTTAACTGCTATCTATCTTCCCCTAGTAGTATGTTTGTGATTCACAAACATGTAGTTCAGGAACTGGTTTGTGTGGCTGATCCTGTGAGTAAACTTACTCAAATGGCTTTCCAGGACCAGTATCTTTCTCCATGCTTTTATACTTGGCTTGCCTTTCTTTCAACGTAGTATCTGAGACTGTTCTTTGAAAGTCTGCTTTCTCCTTCAATGTGACATTTGAAAAACCAATGAGAATTATATAATTTTGTGTCATTTTAAGCCAACAGACTCACCAAGTGCTTGTAGTTCTGACTGGTCCACAAAACACCCATCCAGCTTCCTCCCTCTTTTCACAAGTGGTGAAACTTTCTAGCACTGTCTAATAAAATTGAGACCATTAGTGTAAAAGATCAAAAGTCACAAAATTAGAAAGCGACACAGAAATGTCCTAGGTCACTGCAGTGGCAGCGGATAGCAATGAGGGAAAAAGCAGGCCTGGGGGGAAAAGAAATGCCTTTCTGACTCCAGTGGTCCTTTCTAGTTCTCTTTCCTGGACAAAAACTTTTCCATCTGTGAGTCCCTCATTTGATGGATTGCTCTGGAGGCTGGAAGGGGTATCTTGAATAGTTCAGCTACACACAGTTTGTAAGGTGGGAAGAACATAATGTTATTTTGCCACACCATGTATGTGGACCAGCTCTGATGTAATTTTGAACAGAGACATGGCATTGTCAAGTCGTTCCTCAGGATGCTAGGGTCCATGCATCAGACTGGGAAAGACCTTTCATCAGCAGGCCTGAGCCCAACTAGGCTGCATCCTACAGACTACTCAAGCCTCATCTACACATCCCACTTGCCTGCCTCGCACCACTCTTGTCTGGATGCTCATTGCAAGGGGAGGTGGGAGTGTGATAAACCTGCCTGCTGTGATGCTGCCTTCCATGCAGCTCCCCAGAAATATCTGTTCTGCTTCTTTGTGTGACAGGCCATGTTAATGGGAACTTAGGAGCCTTGTGGGCTTGGCCCACTTGGCAAACTCTCAAAGCATTGCAGCATGTGCTCCAAGGGAATGCCAACTGTGGATCATGATGAATCTTTAAACCCCCCTCGGAACAGGATAATAGATGTGGATAGGTATTTCAGTAGCTCCTACATTTGTAATGATGCTCACTGGAGAAGGATTCAGCAATGATGTCCTGCTGAAAGTTGTGAGAAAAATCTAAAATTTGTCTCATCTCTAGGTATGCAAGTCTACAATAAAGAGGAATCCTGACATGGCAAGGAGTTGAGCTGGCTGCGAGAGACCTTGATCAACATCTCCAGTAGATCTGGCACAGGCAGCAGCAGCACATGGCTCTGGCTGCTCAGGCAGCATAGCACAGTGAAGATGAATCCATGTCCTCCCTTAGAGGTATCCAAGAAGGTCTTTGCCACATGCCTGCTTGATGACTCAGCCAGTGTTTGCACAATGTCAGGTAAAGTACAGGGCACCAGGGGAAGGAAGCTACCAGCTGAAATTGACCCTATTCTTGCAAGAGGCTGAGGTCTCCTCAGAGCTGGGGGATAGAAACCTTCTGCTCCTACTGTCCAAGCTCTTTGCCCTTGAGGGTGACTATTGGCCAGCAATACAAAATTTCCTGCTGTTTAGAGCCCGAACAGGTTGCAAGGAGGCAACTGGCATTCTTCTTTGTGGTTTAAAACATTTTATTTGTTTTTCATACTCAACTCTTTGGCAATGTTCTTGGGGATCTGGGGGACAGCTGTATCTGGGGACACATAAACATGCTGATAATTACAGGAGCTATTTGCTGTGACTCTTACTACAATAAGTTGAGATGGTAGAAACAGTTATAGTGTCAAATGAGAAGCAAGAAGGAAGATCTGACAACTTTATTACGGTTATTGCTGTCTGAGAAGCCACTACACAGTTAGTAAGTGTAGACAGTATTTAGCACATCTTGCTGTTTCCTCCCAAAAGAGAGAACATCTTGGATTGTTAGAATTAATGGTGCTGTAGTGTAGGTCAGAAACACACTAACAAATAAAAAGTTGAGAGAAAATTTGCCTTAAAATTATTCTAAACTTTCTGGGATGTATGTGCATGTGTACACACCAGCAAGGCCTCAGGGGGGTGATATTTTTCCCGATAGGTGCTTGCAAATATAACTTCACTTTTTCACATTCTGTTAGCTTCTGTTGCTGAGCTGGATTTGCCCTGGTGCATTTGCTTGTGCTGTCTAGGGATGGAGGGAAAATGCAAATACATTTTTGGAAAGTATGGTTCATCTAAGGTGTAAGTATGCATGTGACACCAGGCACTGTCACACATACATCATAAGCGCCAACTTGTCCTGGCCTGATAGCGACTTTTGAAGTCAAGCTTGTCTGGCATGCTATAGGATAGAGGTAAGTCCTGTAAGTTCAGAGTTCCCCTGACTTCTGGGTACTAAGGGTTTTCAAAAGTGAACTTCATAACTAGTTCTCATTTTATGTCCTGAAGTGACCTGATTAAACATAGGGTGTGGCCTTTGCCAGTGTCCGCTGAGAATGAAAATCAGATCTGGTTTAGCACATCTGTACTGAAAAGAGGTTATATTTTTATGTTATAATCGTTTGATATACTTGTATGCTGTATACTCTACCAAAGAGTAAGCTCTCTTTTGCTGTTGTATGCAAGAGTAAATTTGGGATGAATTACCTTAATGGGAATTTTCTGAGTCTTCATCTTGACCCTGCCATGCTGCTTATTCCTTCTCATTTATGTAATGTGTATTTTTTTTAAACACCATTATGTTATATAAGCTATTAGTAGGAAACTCAAATTATCACTTGGGTAAGCTGTTGTCTTCATTTAATCTGTTTTTCTTTGCATTATCTGACCTTTAGAAAAATACCATTAAAATACATTTTCTGATGTACATAAATGATTTTAAATGAATTGTTTACTAGAGATATGACATTTACATGCAGTGTCAGTTACTTATGCATGTGAAAGAAGAGATTAACAGAGATTTTTTTATATGTATATGTGTACAGTATCACATTTCTGTTAAGTGTCCACCTGCAATCAGTGGCCTTGTAAGACCTTTGATACTTGATTTGCAGATTACAATAAAATTTCTTGACCATTTCTGTGCTGATGCTGATTTTACTTTTAAATGCTTAATATCTTCTTGAGACTTGTTTGTGAGCTTAGCCAGAGACACAACATGATGCTGAATTCTGCTGTATCTCTGCAAGTCATTAATTTCAACCTATTCTTGTCCCCATCTGGTTCCCTCTGAGGCTGCTGCCTTTGATTGAACCAAAGCTTTGTGTTCACACGATATGTAATTTGTGTAAATGTATGTATTGTTTAGTTCTCATGTTCTTAGTAATCAATCTGTCTGTAGCAAAGGTCTGTCTTCCCCCAGGAAGGGAGACGGGGCATCAGTGGTGTTCTTGAAAACAGCAGTCTGGGATTGCTGATGGCTTAGAACAGCAGCCTGATGCCATACTCCTGCTGGAAGATCAGCACCTTGAGCTGTAGGAATAAAATGCAGGACTCAGCCTCTGAGTGAAAGTGTGGCCCATGAGATGAGGCAAGGCAGCACAGAGTATTTCGTTCTCATTCCCTGCAACCTGTCATTGTTACAGCCAAATCCTCTGCCAATTTACTTCAGCTGTGATAAAATTTTGGCTTGCTTTCTTTGACAAACATGATCTGTCAAATGATTCAGTGTGGGGTTTTTTTTCCCCCAAAGGTTCCTCTTTTTTTTTTTTTTTTCCTGAAACAAGAATGTAACTTACACTTTAGCAGTCTGCATTTTTCCTGTATCTGACCATTAATTCTGCTAAAAGGAAGAAAAGTACAGGGAGTACCACTGGTGGTAAAAGGGCAGCTTTTGTGTTTCATGGACTTAGCTGGTGGCTGATGCTCATATCTCTTTGCTGCTTCAATTCAAGCAAATACTGGGATTGAATTTGGCAAATTATGATGACAAAGTCAATGTCAAGACCCATTACAATAAAGAGGGAGTTCTTATTTGCAACCTAGTGTCTTAACAGCCTGGTTGCAAAGGAACACTTTCCCTTCTTGAATTGTGTAGGTCATGTAATCATGAGGAAAATGAATCAATGGTGATTAACTTGTTGATTTATTTTACTAGTTTTTTTGGTTTTTTAATTCCTAAGAAGGCAACAGAAATGTCATTTATCCTACTCCCATCACAATCCTCTAGCTTAATTTTTCAGAAGCATCTAGGTAAGCTTTTTTCATTCCTGCAGTTTTGCTCAATGACTTCAGCTGAGGAAGACTGGCACCTGCTTGAAGTTGCACCTGGCAACTTAATTTTTTTTTTTTTAATTTATTGAGAGGAGAGTGTGATTATGCTGTCTGGATGATCTCCCATCTGGCTCTCTTCAGCTTTCAGCTGGCTCTGAGGAACGTATCCTGCTCCAGTTACATCTGTGCAAGGTTTGTCACCATAATTTCATTGTGCTCACCTGCATGTCAGAGAGTTGGGTCTTAAAGGCTTCATTTAACCATGACGGTTAAATGAATTCTTTCTCCTGATTGTGAGGACTGGCATGTCTGTCAACTCCTGCAGCCTAATATCTGACAAATACCCTTGTAAAATCAAAGAAGCAATGCCTGTGCTTAAACTAAGTAACGAAACAGCGCTCTTAGCATCAATACAGGTGACTTAGTAGGACTGCTAAATGATGTTAGTCGTCTTCAGACTGTTACTGGAAATACCATATTTTGTGTGGATTGCGCTTAGCTAAAGAAGCTTCTACGTATAACTGTTGTTGGACTAATAAGCAGAAGAAGTGTATTGAGGCAAAAGACCCTCAACTGTGCCCTTGGATCCACCCTGCCAGCACCTTGGATTTATGGTAGGTGAAAATGTTCAGCATGCTGCAGGATCTGATTAGTTGTTCTCATGCCATTTTAACATAAAGCTATCAGCCTCCCGTTGCTTTGCAGAAGGATATTTTCCATTTTTTCTTGACTGTTAAAATAAAATGTAAATGCTGGTGGTTTACAGTGCTGAGCCTCTGCTGCACAGGGATTTTGGTGGAGAAGTTTGCCAATGAATTCACAGAGAATCTAAGGATGAGCAGCGCTGGGAAACCTGAGCCATCAACTGTCTCCTCGTTTAAGAAAACTGTTCCAAGTTTGTTGTAGTTTCAAGTGTGGAAAGTTAATTAATTATAAAATTAATGCTTAAAAGGGTTACTTTGGGGGTCATAAAATCTGAATAAAACCAAATAGGAATCATTCAATTGTTTATATAAAGGACATCTTCTGGGAATATTTGATTGCTTAACTACAGTCCTCACTAATTCCTGCCACTCTGCTTGGGGAAAACAGTCTCCTAAAATAGTAGTTTTAAATCCTCTTCACTATCCCTGCCTTTTAATTTCTTTTTGCTGTGACACTACCTTTGTTGTGTAGTCCCATCAACAGACTGTGGTAACAACATTGTTTTCCAAATATAGCTTTGCCGAGGAATGTATTTTTCTGACAGTTAATATTTGGTTTTGTTGCTCTTTTAGCCCGTCCTTTTGGAGCTGTGTGGCTATTCTGACAGCTTTGGGTAAGACAAGCATGTGTTTGTGTGTGTGTGTGTGTGTGTGTGTGTGTGCGCGCGTGCAGGGAGGGGGGTTGTCCTTTTTGGCACTACTGTGTCAGTATAATTAATGTTTTGTTGTGAGTTAAATTGATAAATAAATATCTCCTGATTGATAAGAAACACTGCAGTATTTTTTGAACTTTGTCTTGCAATTTAAGACAGTATGTTTCAGTAATGAAAAAAATATATTTCTAGTAATAGCATTTTGTAATCACTTCAAAGTGCTGTTGATTCAAATTCTGTAGCGTTACATTTTAATAAGATGACATGGCTTTTCTCTTCAATGGCAACTACTCTGTTTTATTTTCAGTACTGATCTACAATTTAAACTGAACTGAACACAACAGTTTAGAACAAGAAGGAAATAGCAAGTTAGACTGAAGTATTTTTAATTGTGATTTTTTTTTAAGCAGGTGACTTTTTGGAAAGCTATATTCTGCCATCTCCAAAAAGTTTAAGTCACTGTTGTGTGAACTCACGTGAGAAAAGGAAGACAGAGAATTCAAGTGCCTCATTCTATAGTGTGAAATGAAGTTTGTGGGTGGACTTTTCACAGGGCTGCATTATGCCTTGTCTCCATGTGTCACGCTGGTTAAATGGACAGGACGAGCCTTTGTAGTTTTGCAATGTCCCGTTGTTATTTAGCACATAAGAACAGCACAGTATTGGTGCAGCTGTTCATAACCAGTGATTGGAAAACCTTGTTCAGGGCACGACAGAAAATGCTATATCATAATTCTGAGTTGGAGTTTTGAAGATGCTTCTGGCAACATGAAACACTCCCTTTCCTTAAAAACACGATTACCTCTAATCCTCATTGTGTGATGCTGCAGATGGAGACAGCACTGAGCATCTATTATCAATTCAGATACCCAGGGCTGAGGTTGAAGTTTTGATCTTTTATGCTCTCTGAGGATCTCTGAAGAGTATTTCTGGCCTGGGGGGTTTTACACAGTCCTATTTTGTAAAAAATGCTGAGCTCCCATTTCTTTTCTTTCTGCTTTGCTGAGGGTGGGGTTCTGAAAGCCACTGCTGAAAACTTCAGTTGTAGCCTGTCTTTTTGAAGTAGTTGCATTTTAAATACCTTGTGAGCTTAAAGTACTCTAATTTCCTCTGGAATAACAAACACCTTCCTCTAGCGGTAGTGGAGAGGAGACTAGCTAACAACACTTTTCACATTCACTCCCTAACTCATGTGAAATCTCATACCCTGGGGTACCGGACCTGTTCTGCACTGCTGACCTGGACATTAACCATTACCTTTAACCTTAGCAAGGAAAGAAGAGTTAAGCCTGACCTGTGGATTTGGGATGTTTGCTGGAAGGCTGGGGTGTATAAACCAATAACTAGATGTCTTGATCTGTTTCAGGTGCCACCCTGCATCAGGGGCTTCTGAGAGCTTTCACTGTTCCTAGAGTCCCAGAGAGGTGGTGCCATTCAAGGAGAGTGAACTGCAGTGTCAAGAAGACGTCAGGTATGTGCTCACCTGGGATGTTTCAGATGTCCTGGAAAAGCCACACAAAAATGCTAGGATGCATCTGACACTTTCCCATACTTCTTGCCCAGGCTGTGGAGTTGGGGAGGACCACTTTGTGGCATTTTAACACTGATCCTGAAAAGTCTAGGTGTTTGTCTGGCAGGTCTGTGGTGATGGTTTGGAAATTTAGTTTTCCTTTGTACTGAGTAGCTTGTTTTTTGGATACTCTCAGGTTTTATCATGGTTGTTGAAATTCAATATAAGAGGGCTCATGGGTGCTTGGTTTAGGAAGCAGCTGTCACAGAACAAAGTGAAAATATCAATTGGCATGATGGTCACATGAAAGCAACATGTCACATGTATATTTCTTTCACTGAATGCGTACAAATATGGGACTCATGAAATTACACCCTCTGTTGCACTGGCTGCTCTATAAAAGATTAAAGCTTGGAGCAGTTTGATTAATTCCAGTGGGGCAGAGACCATTGCTAGTTTGTGACCAGAAGCACTGAGACAAAGAATAATCTTCAGAACATGTTAACTGCAGGGAAAAGGGGCAACTTTCATAAAGGTCACAGGAAAGGGTCCACCCCAGCTTGGTGGGTAAGAGAGAGCAAATGCTGCTTTTACATGTGCAAGGCTCTTATTTGCTCACAATGTGACAGTACAAAATACAATCAAAATGAGCTAACATATTAATTTTTTTTTCTCTTTCTTCATGAGTCATAACTACTGAAAACTAATATGTTTTCCAACATTAAAATATTGCTTTGGGCTATCGATATTCTAGTGTACTCTTTCATGTTCAGAATATGGAAGGGGGTTCCTAGAAGATAACTTCCTGTGTTTAATTAAGTAGCTTATATGTACATGGTACTTTTCCAAAAAATTAAATTATATGTTGCACTGTGTTGCCTTGTCATTATTTTCCGTTAATGAAAATCTCAAAAGAACAAAATCATTAAATGATTATTCAATAATGCTACCAGCAAATGTTCGCACATCTGCCTATTTTGGGTTTTTTTCTAGCAATCAGAAAATACTGCCTCTAAAAACTCTGTTGGCCCTTTTATCTCTGCACAAGGTCACCTGGAATGATCTCATCATTTCCATACAAGCAGAAAAGAGCTGCTCTTTCCAGTGTCAGACTTGCTTTCTGGTCCAACAGGTATGGGAGTATGTGCAGAGGTTCTAGTACTGTGAATTACATATTTATAATTTTTAAAGCACCTCTTTTCAGAAACAAATCAAACTGTTTGGACAGGATTTGTAAAGTTATTGAGGTTCCTAAAATGCAGATAAACTCTATCTGGGACTTTTAAAATATGAATTAGAACTCCAAGGTACTTCTGAGAATCCAGATCAGTACATATTTGCATCTTTGGGCCAAATGCATCCCTGAGTCACTTCTTGAGGATGGGATTTAGGAACCACTATTACTCGGAGATGTGTCTGAAAGCATGCAAATTTTTTTCTGAACAAGGCCAGACTTTAAAAAGTGTGTATTTCAATGCTTCACTGTTTTGTTTCATTTGGCTGACAGACTTACACCATAGTGCTAAATATTCCCAGGAGTCTATTTGTCTTTGTGGGTGTCCTTGTTCCTTGCTGAAAAAGAAACCCAATGACATATTTTGTAGAAAAATTAGCCCAATTTTTGCTTTTTTTAACCTATTTCCTTCTCACTCAGGAGACAAAAAATCAGCCTTTTGATGACCAAGGGACTGGGTACATTTACAGGTTGTACATGTCATGTTTTCAGAGTTCTTGGCATTGCCAGGACAAGAGGTTTAGGATTATGAACAGCTTTAAGGTTCAGCTCTTCAGCAACGAGGCTGTCAGCAAAGCTGCTGTTGCAGTATCTTTAAGCAAACAGAACTCTTCTAGCCTGATGGCTGGATTAGGAATAAGGACTAGATTTCTATAAGTTTCTCCCATTTTTATGTAATTTGGGAATATTTAGGGCTGAATATGTTGTAGTCAGATCTTTTCAGCCACTGTTTCATTGCAAGTGTGCTCATAATAGACAATCTGGTTCAGAAGCACATTATGTCTGATGAAGTAACAATGTATTTGTTGGAATTAATTTAATGGTAAATCTCCAACACAAGCAGATGTGTGACTTGGTGTCTGAGACTTGCTGTAACACACATGCGAGCAGCACCCACTGTTCATCATCTGCCACATACAGGTGATCAGCCTGCAGCTGCTCTGACTCACAGGTGAGGATGCAGTGTGGGAGAGCATCCTCGCTACCATGAAGCAGCCAGGAGAATCTGTCATCTGGCAGGTCCACCCTCTCCCCTGATCGAAGGAGCCCTGCCTGAGAGCACAGGCTTTGGCAATACAAAGTCTATGTAATACACAAACAGAGAGCACATATTCTATCATGAATAGTAAATGGATGAAGATGTAACTATTGAAACACTGAACTGGGAGTTCCGATTTACTTGCATGAAGATAATTTGTACTCCAGTCCAGTGCAACATTTGTATGTATGCTTAACTGTAAGTCTGTGAGCCTCGGAAGTATCAAATGGAGCACTTGCAGAAGCATTTATAAGATGATTGTACTGGTGAGAGATGAAGAACAACTCTTGTGGATGGATACACAGGAATGGTGCCTTCTTTTTGTGTTTTTACAAGACAAACAAACAATCAGAAATTGCCTAGAGTAGAGTAAAAATCATAATGGCAGAAAGATGCAACAAAAAGCCTGACATTCTTCTAGTGTTCAACAACCTTCACAAAAATGCACGTTGTTCTATGGCAGGGTGTCAGCCACCCAGGGTGTTTAGATCATCAGTGGGGAGACTCATGATCCTGCAGGAAAATTTATAGTTGTGGCAAAATGGAATGAAATCCAATTTCCCTCCTCTTTACTTATTTTATCTTGAATTGTACCTTATGTGACAGGACTGCAATTAATATCTCTTGTAAAACAGAAGACTCGTTAGATGGGTCTTGTTATGGTTACCAGGGTTGTGTGCTGCTGCTGAAAGGGATTCCCCCGTTATCTGTGTTTGACACATACTCCTAATCAACCAGGCCAATTCTGCTTTATCAAAGGTCTGTCGCTTGAGAGGAGAAATTATTTATTCTGACTTGTATTAGAGTGTAAAAAATGTAGGTTGCATTGGCAGATACACAACCCTCTGTCACAAATGGCCACACAGAGCATTTATTGAGGTGTTCCTTGTATGCAAAGGTGATTCTAAAAATAGACCATTTCACCTTTCAGTAGAGGGGACGCAGATCATTTCAGTTTTTTAAAACCTCTACTTGCAAGGATGCTTATGAAATTAAATTTAAATAGACTGTGAGGAAATCTCACAGCAAGAAGTGTTAAGGGACAAGATTAATATCAATTTTACAATTTCTCCACAATTTATTGATGAAAAAAATCTGGCAGCTCTACATATCCAGCTTGCTTTGGAAGCTTGTTAGCAATTAAAGTTCTGCTTTCTGAGAGGCCTTAACATGTATCACAACATTACCTCATTTGTTGAAAATTTTCTGGATGCTTGGTTTCGTGTCACATCGCTACTCAGTTTGTCAGGGATACAGACATTTTCCGTGTTTATAGAACTGTTCATAGAAAATTGATGAGTGAGTTTTAACAGAGGTGACACTACTTTAGTCTGTTGGGTTTACACAAATGCAAGGCTTAACAACGTCACCTGTGAAAGGTTTGCACAGACGTTTTCATACTGTTACAGTGTTATGATGTTCAAAAGAAACATCTGCAGCTGTAATGAAGCCTCATATGTTCGGGTGAGTAACCACCTACCCCAAACTGAAAACCAAATGCTCTCTTAGTTATATGTAAGAAATTTTGGATAACAGGTAAATTCATACAAATGCTATATATATTGTGTGTATATATCTATATATAACCTATACAAATGCTACAGACTTATTTTTGATTTTTCATCCTTTTCTTTAGGTATACTGCCTCTGTTACCAGGGGAGGATGCTTCCTTGTCTCCATAATATAAAGCAGTTTCCGATTTGAGGGAGAAGATGGGAACTTGGAGGAAGGGGAATTAACAGTGCTCATGCTGACTACTGGAATAATGCTGCAACATCCTGACCAGGACTGATTACTGGGAGAATGACAGTGAAATGAGGTACAAAGGTGTTATTGGTTATGGGAGTCCTTCTTTGGTTGTTTACATCAGCATAATTTCTCTCCTAGATTACCATGAAACAAAGAGAACACTGACCTGCATTTTGCAACAGATCCCTTGGTGCAGCAGCACTGATACTTCAGATAAGGTAAATGAAGCCGGGAGAAAAAAAGCATCCCCAGAAGGAGGTGTGGGAATGTGATTGCTGCCGAAGTCACTGTCACATCAAGGAGGAAGGTGAGGAGTTGTCAGGGTGCTGAGCCTGAATGAAAGCAGATAATGTCCTGCATGTGCCTGAAAGGGGTTTTTCAGGAGAGCCGTTGCAAGCACAGCTTAGTGCCAGATCTCTTGTCCTCTCCCTTCCTTTTGTCTTGGGGTTGATAGCTGAAACTCTGGATCTCTAGGAATCAAATGATTTCCCAGTCACTATTCTGTTCCTGGGAAAGCTTTATCTGCTAGTGAGAGCCTTATGTTTATTATTTGCTCAACTGAGGCTGTAGTTCAGAAGACAACATTTGTCTCCCTCTACAAGAGATGGCCTGAGTCAGTGTGTTGATGCCAAGAGATCAGGCCTTTTATTCCCTGTTGAGAAGAGAACTTTCTTTCTCTCTTTCTTCCTCTTCCAAGGTGAAAAACTGTGTTGTTTCTCTGGTCCTACACAGAATGATGGAGGAATAGCTGTAATTTAGAAATAGCTGTATTTAGAACACCACACTAGAAAGACTTTAGTCTGATTGTTCTTAGGTACAGCATGTAGAACATTGAAATATCGTATAGAGATATCGTATGCTAAATCAGTCAATCACAACTTGGAAATTATTAATCTGATTTTAGCCAAAACATACAAAACAGCTGAAGCTAGAAGTGAAATGAGGTTTCTGATCATGTAGATCTTTCCCTTTTGCAGACTTGTCTTCCATGAGCTCACAGTGTTGCGTGCATTTCTAACACTGTGTAGCTTGGCGCATAATCAATGAGGTTAGTATAATACCATGTGTGTTTATTCATACCTACTTTAGATTTATTAGATTAAATATCCTGAAATTGGAAAATCAGAAAGCATGGAGCTAGTCTTTTGATGAATAATTTGTTGAGAAGTTGATGCTTTTGCAAATGTAAATCATTAGTTACATAAACGTGACTGTGGACAACAGAATGGTCCTGGTGGGGTAGTCGCTGCACCCTAAAGCTTAACCGGTCCCATCCTCACAAAGATCCTGCAGGCTTTGTGGAGCTGCTGCCTTGTACATGCAATAATCTCCTTGTCAGCTGCATGGTGGCAGCTGGTGGGCTGTATGGGTTAGTAGGAACTGCCCAGGCTTTGCTGTGCTGGGAACAGTCATTGGCTGTGTCTTACATTGTGGGGGGCAACTGCTCCTGGCTTCAATAGGCTTTGGAGCCAGTCCTCTTTTTAGTTATCTGCAGTACTCAGAGAAGAGGACACCTACATGAACTGCAGTTTGCGTTGATTATTGGAGCACAACTCCACTTGTGCTTTCAAATTTTTGTTCATTTTTATTGCACAATGTGTTGTCTTGAGCACCTTGCAAGATGTGGCAGGAAGGATGCAGAAACATGGGGCTGTTTTTCCTGCAGTAAGTCCATCTTTTCCTCTTTAGTGGACTGAAATCTCAAAAGGAAGGTCCAAGAGTTGATAAGGGCAGTGAATAATTCAGTTAATAGGGCTGAGTGGGGATATGCTGGGCATATCAATATTTTGTCAAGAAGATGTAGTGAAACCAAAGGGCAGTGGTTTATCTGAAAATACAGAAGAGAAATATTTATGTTGTGAATGTTAGTCTGTAGGAGTCAGACTGGTATTTTGCCAGAAAGTGTGACTTTAGGGAATTCTGTGGAAATTTCAAGAGATTATAAATAAAAGCTGTCTGGCAAAAGGTGTGAAATCCAATGTTTTTGTCTTCTGAAATAAAGTTAGTTAAGAAATATTACAGATACATGAACAATTGAACAGTGTAGGGGGTGGAGGAGGAACTCCTGTTCTTCTTTTAATCCTCCTTTAATTTCCTTCTGACCAATCTAATTTAGGTATCAAGGTGCCTGACTTCTAACTGCACACAGCAAAAAAAGAGAATTGTTTTTTCATTCTGTTTAAATTTTAAGCTTGGTGTGGATTTTGAGAAATGAAATTGTCAGTGCCAATGGACTTTCAGTTTTCAAAGGAAGCTCAATCCAGGCTTCATCAGTGCAGTTACTAATATGTATGTGTGTGTGTGTGTGTGTGTGTGTATACACACCCCCTCTGCTCCACATTGATTTTAGAAATAAGTGAAAGAAGTTAGACTTCAATTCAGCAACTTATCTAAATATTCCCGATAGGTAGGTAGGTTCTCAGCTGACTAGGTGCTAAATTGATAACCGCCCTGGAAACATTGTTCTTACACTTTAATATCACAAAGGTCTTCTGTTTTAACATAAAGAAAAATAGAGTGGCTTCCAGTGTGAACAGGACAAGAAAATGAGATGCACATGTGTGTGAAGTTAAACATATGTGTAAGTGCTCGAAGTGCTGCAACCTGTACTAATAAAATTACCAAATAAAAATTTGGTAATTTTAAATTACTCTTTCACTCAAACTGGTTGATAAATGGCTTTTTATTCTTGATTGGAAATATATTTTATTTTAGAGTTTATACAGTATTTCAGACTGCACAAATCATGCAGTTCTCACTTGTAGAGCAAATAGAACAAGCCATTCTGCTGGAAAACTGCTCTGTGTCTGCTTGAATCTTCTCCCAGATTCTCTTGGTTATTACAGACAGCTTGAAATTACTGCTTTTTTTGTGCATATATACAATGCCTATCTTGCATCCATATTTTCTATTGTCTAGATCATACTATAGTAAAGCAGTGTAAAAATTAGGAGTTATTTTGGCCATATATCAAAGTTATTTCAGGAGTAACCTTGTTCTTAGTAGTTCTCTAGTAACAGGTAGTATTTATATATATATATATTTTTTTTTTGTCTGGCAGTAATTGTTCATCAAAAAGGATTTTTGTGTTTCTCCAAGTGGGTAGCTCAGTGCCTTTTTATTGGCTCTAAGACTAAACTTCAGCAAGTGTGTGATCAAGAATACCGGAAAAATCCTTTGTCAATTGCTAAACCTTATGAAATTGTAGATCAAAAGAATTTGCCTATCTTACAAGGACTGTGGCACTATTCATGGGCTAAAAATGACTGTCAAAGTAATAAAACAACTACTGTTGTCAGGGAAAGATTAAAAGCAGCAGCTGGATTGTACACAGTCGACTTTAAAATCTTTCTCTAGGAAGGTAGATGCTTTAGAAAATTATCTGGCTTTTCAGTTGATTTGCCATGATTGACAGCACCATAAAATGGCTACTGACACAGGAAGTTGCAAAAGAAAGAAGCCTTTTTTTCCCTATAAAGAGAATATTCTGCTTCTTGCCTTCTCCCAAATTGGACTCTGCTCTTGGAAGTGAGATGTAATGCAAGTGTCATGGTGATGATGGGTGCCAGCCTTTTCCTCACTTTTATCCAATTTACCTATCCTCTTTTTTTCTGAAATCATTCCTGCTGTCAGTTTTCTGCAGCTTGTCTTAACCTATGTTCTTTTTACTATTTTAGTTTTGTTCCTTGAGTTCATCTGTGCATTTTGCAATTCTCCTTTAAATCAGTATATTGCAACAATGGTTTCCATGTAATTTTTCCAAGATCATAACCAGCTGGAACAGTACCAAATACATTTAATCTCCATTCAGATTCTACCTTTATCCCTAGTATCAAGGAGTTAATTTTTTTAATTGTCTCCAATCTTCTAGCCATCTTGCTCCTCAGATTAGCATGTGTGCAATCTTTGAAACTCTATTTATGCAAGGTCAGCATACTGGTTTCTTTAATTAATTCCTTTCTTCCCATTTTCATTATCTTCCTTATTTCTAGTCATCCAGACTTTCTTGTTCTACTGAATGAAGCAGACTGTCTTTCTATCTGTATCACAAGATTTGGCCATCTGCCTTGTGCCTGTTGGTGATTTTTCCCACATTGTTGTTGTTTTCGGGGTTTTCTTTCCCTATATGTTTTTTTTTATTTATATTTATTTCTTAATCTCTTCCCCCAAATATTTCTGATGAACTTGGAGGGTAGTTTCTTTCTTTGATCCTGACAGCACCACTGGAAATCAACTAAATGGTTTGCCAGTCCTTTTCTTCTCCCTGCCTTCTGATTCCAGCCCTCCTAGCATATCAGGTTGTAATTCTGGGTTCCACATTTCCCTGTGAACATCACCGTACCTCTCCTGACCTCTGCTTGGCTAGGTTAATAAATATAAGACTTGTTTGTCCGTGCTGTTTTCCCTTAGGGTTATGTGCACTACATCATTTTTTTCCATGCACTAATCATAAAACCATATACATGTTTGGCTTTTGTGGGTCTAAGAATGCATGTTTGTTGCATAATTTGTCACAACTCATATTCATTAGTGGTGGCTGTGCCAGGCCTGTAATCTGTACATGTAAGCATGTACATTTTCTTCTTGCCCATTCAGATGCTGAACTTGGAACATACTGCCCTGCAGTTAATCAGGTAACATCAGCAGCAGTGTTCTTCATATCTGTGCTGAGGATGGAAAACTTCAGGTGCGAGCCAAAACCTACTGTCCCTTCTGATCTTTTTTTCAGTGCTCTGCCTGAAAAACACAAGCTCCTACAGTAGGTGATGGTTGAACTGATTCAGAAGAAATGGTGTACAGAACTGGTGCTGAGTAGGAGAGGTGCTGCATGTGTCCACTGGCACAACAGCAGACAATGTGATCCACCCCTCAGCAGTTACCCTACTTACAAACTCCCTTTACCCAAATACATAAACACCACTGTCTGAATGCCTTCAGCTTCTTTTTGGGCTTAAGCTCTAACAGTGGCACCAATCCTCACCCTTGCTGACTGTGGTCCTTGAAAAAGAAAAGAAAAGGACAAAGTCTGATGTTTTTTTTCAGATCTTTCTGAAGGAGAAATACAGATAAAAGCAAAGCTCTTTGTGACTGTTTTTTTTCACTATCTACTTGAAAGGCACTGGGTCAGAATTAAGGCATTTTTGCTGCAGAGGAAATGTGTGGGATGTTGGCTGCAAGCCAGTAGCCACTAACGTCCCTGCTGCACTAGGAATACTTGAATGAAGTGGGTGTCAACCTCGGGAGAGCGGGCAGCACTACCTACATCAGAGGAAAACCTCTTCATTGAGATTCAAGGAGTAAAAACACTGAATGGAGTGGGGGACAGTGAAAATGTAAGAATTGTCATCCAGTCTGGAAGAACGTCCTCTAAGGTCCTGTGCCTGTCAGGTCCCATTCATTCTGTGGGACAAGAGAACCATACGGTCCATGACTTTTCTGACAATTTTAAAGTTTCATCTTCTAGTTTTGTTTTCTTAACACAAAGAATGATGAAATAACATCCAGAAACTTTCAGCCAGTAATCCTTGCTACAGCCAGTCGTCTAGTAATTTTTTTCCAAAACCAGAATAAAGATTTGACATGTGTGAAATACTTCTAGAAAATATAATTTATCCAGAAGCTCATCCTGCTTGTGTCCAGCAAAGTATCCACTGGGAAGAAAAAAAAAAAAAAAAAGTTATTTCTTGACTTCCTTCGTAGCCCTAAATTATGAGTCTGAAGGATCAAACAGAATACTCCCAGTGTTGTCTTTCTCATTGTTATCTGCCCTACTTACGGAATTAAGCCATCTCGCTGAGTCAGTCACCAGGTCTATCTAAATATGACCACATTTTTCTTGAATCAAGTCCATCATCAAAATATCATGCCTATTAAACACTTTTTCTTTCCAGCTCCAGTAATGTGACATGTAAGCAACAGAATTTTTTTGACTGAAACTACAGATCTGTTCTCAGTATGCATAAGGGAAAGGAGATTCCCACCTTACTTGTGACATCATTGAATTATTAGAAAGTAACACTTTTTTTTTTTTTTTTTCAAACAAGGAAAATGGTAATGGTGGAAAAAGGGAAAGAAGTGTTTTGGCTAACTATTGGCACTGGACAAAAGTGTCCACATAAAGACAGAATGGCTAGAATAGAGCACTACAAATACTTTAAAAAGCTCTTCTCCTTGTACGGAAAATAAAGTGGTCCTGGAAAAGTGACAAAACTACTTCCATGTAAATCTAGATGTTTACATGGTAGTGATGACTGAGATTTTGGATACAGTTGTACTTTTGGAAATGACCTATAACAATGTGTTTGTGGACTATTGGTTTGCAGTGCCTGAACTTCTGGGCAGAAAGCCTGGAGTGGGTGGAAACAGCTTTAGTGCCTCAGGGCTGTGTAGTTCCTGTGGCTGGTAAACTGAAAATCACCAAACAACCAACAGAGAAGGTCTAAGTGGGTTGATGGGTAATATCTGGTATGAATCAAGCCTGTAAGATCTGGGAGAGAAATGTACTTGCTAATCTAATTGTTGGACTTCTGATGAGTTGGAAAAGTGAATTAGGGCTGCAGCTTGAAAAAAAGGGTGAGGCCGAGGAACTGTGCAGCCAGGAGACCCCATTAACCGACGAATGTGGTGGAAGTTGCAAGTGCCAACGTAACTGTGGACATCTGTGAGAAGACACAGAAAAGAGCCAGGAGTCAAAGTCTGAGATGAGGAGAAGGAACTGAAAGAAAGCTTAATAGCAGCAACATAAGAAGGAGAGAAGGAACAATGCAGAGAAGGCTTGGATGCAATATTGGAAGATGCTTAGACACTTCAGAAAGAAGAATGGTCTAAGGGGTAAAATACTCAGGAAAGTGAAAGAAAAGAATGTTAACTGTAATGTTTTCTGCTGTGAAGACTCTTTTTTTTTTTTTTTTTTTTTTTTCCTTGAGATCCCTGAATAGCAAGCAGCAAATTAGCAAAACCTCGGAATGAATTTGGAAAGTAACCACACTTTCTACTCTGAGAGAAAAGTTTAAAATGTCTAACATAGTTTTTGTAAGGAAAAGGAAAATCTGCCGGAGGGCTGAGAGTTCTTAAGATCAAGTTATAAACCTTTGAAAATAGGATTTTATAATGGAAATGCAGAGATCATTAACTATTGTAAACACCTCTAAGAATGACACCTCTATAGTAAATTACAGTCAAATTAATATAAAATTGTAAAGATTCCCTGACAGCTTTGATTATGTAAGTTGATTTTAGTAGTTAAATGTTGACTTTCTATAATGCATTCTCCAAATATTATACTGAATGCTGCATCATATATAACAATTACCATGTCACAGTGCTATTTTGTGTAAATTAAATTATTGACAGCAATATAATTTTGTATTCACTTTATTATTTTGATTCATTTTTCTGTCAAAATATACAATGACTCTTCACTAGATTTAGAAACCAGAAAAACTCTTTAGATGGTGAAGTATTATTCTCCATACATTATTTTTCCTTAGTCTGTAATGAGGTTTGTGGGGAGAGAGGGAAGCAACATTTCATTCCTTCTCTGACATTGTGTGTGTTTTTAGACACGCTGTGAACTTTAAATTGTGTTACAATAAGTGTGCTTATCAGAAAGCCTGCAAAGTCCAGGGCAGCCCTCGTGAGCCTCTCCAGGCATGCTGCAGACCTGGTGTTTCCAGTGTGTTCCAGAACAAACACTGTCCTGAATCATAGGACAGGGTTTATGATACGATGATTATTCAGTCTAGCTTTAAGGAAGGTCCGTTGTACATCACAGGGTGAATACTTCCTGTTCTTTAATATTTCTTATGGATAAAAGTGAAAAACATCATTTGTTTGCTGCTGCTCTTTCTTCACGCCTTTTCTTCCAATATCCTTTGTGTGTTACGGCAACAGTGACTGTCCTTCCTGGGGTGCCTGGAAATGGCTTGCAGGTTGTGGTTGTAGCTGCAAATTGATAACGTGTAACACAGCACTTAAAGTTTTCTCATTAACCCTCCTCCAGATGCACAGCCTCTCAGCTCTCAGGTCCTGCTGGAAGCTAGAGTGTGGAAACTGGGACACCAGCTGCATCTTCCTACTGGAGGATCCTACTGGATCTTGGCTCTTCTCCAGGTAGGTGCCCTGACCTCCACTGCAGAGCCAGTCTGGCTTGCTCACTTCATGTAAAGCTCAAAGTCCACATTAGAAAGATGCAGACAGCCCCCAGATTGACTCTGAAACATGGTTTTGGGTGCCATCCTACAACATGGAAGAAATGGGCTTAGCTGCATTTAGGCAGAAAAGAGGGCTGAATCCAGCACATCAGACACTGTGGGCAAGGACTCCAACTCTGGGTATAAAATTTCCCTCCATCTGAGTGGTGGTAGAAAGGCTCAGAAAATGCTCATCTTCTCACATGTCCCCGACCAAGGAGGTTGGGGGAAGCCTGCTCTGCAAATCTCAGTGGCATTTAGCTGCGGCTTAGATGCAGCCAAGCCTTAGTCATGTCTGTATCTGCTAAATAATAAAAAGCGAAGGCATGTTGGCACTCCTGAGAGCCTGGGAAGCAGTTTCTGGTCCCTGAAGTGACAGATTTGTTTGTGGCGATACAGCTGTGGGCTAGCTTTCTCTTCAGTAAACTGGCCTAGGTCTGTGCCTTGTGTAGTGTCCTGGGAGCCTTAAACCTAAGCATTATTTTTCAGGTGCTCTTTGCAGTTGTGTTATTCAGATGTACTGAGCATGTGGAGTCAAGGTGGTTGAGAGAAGAGCTGCAAGTTGCCAACATGGTGAGGATGGGACAGCGAATGAGAGGTAGCAGGGGAGGGCTAAATCCTCTCTGAGTTCACCATGGATTTAGCAGTGTTTTCCAAATACGTCAAAGTTCATTTATCAATAGACCTGAGGTTGGGAACACATAAATAAAATATATTCACTTTCTATGGCAGCACAAAATTGTAAGAACTCCTCTGATACTGATGAAATATGCTTAGCCATTGCACTTGCGTTTAATTCAGCATGAAATGTTATTATGTTGTTATGTCTCCAGCATACACTGAATTCCCTTGTGCTCAGTTTAAAGACACAGAAGCTCAAACTGACACTTTGCAGTCTCTGTTGGGGATTAGTGGTAGTGATGAAAGTGGATGTCACTTGTTGGCCTAGGTCATTCCTTTTTCCCTTTGCTCAGCCTCTGTTTGATATGGCACATTCCAGATCTACAGTGTGGTTGTAGTAGTAGTAGTGTGGATATGGAAAAGAATCTGTTTGCTTGAGGACTGATCTGGTTTTCTATTAGATGATCTAGTAGAAAAACGTTAGACCTCTGTCAGACTTGCCCTTCTAAGAAATTGGTGTTGACATGTATTTTGTTAGCAAACTGAATGTATTAACAATTATTACAGAGACAAACATGGAAGTCCCATATCAGCATGACCATTTGTATGAGCTGGTTTATAAAATCCCAGGAAGTCATTGGTGGATGGAAGAATCATTTCCTCCTGGCTTCTTGTCTAACATTTAACAGCCATCCCTCCTTTGAATGTTTAACTTGTAAGGAAAGATCTTGTCCCTGCATCTTTCTGCGTGTAAGTTCTTGTATCTTTCCCTGTATGAAGCAGTTTCATGCACAAACACATGTACAGCAGTACAGTTTTAATAGAACCTGCTTCACTTGAGAGCAGAATCAGGGTCTTCTGGCACAGGCACAAAACACTAAGCCGTGATGCTGAATTTCTCATTTGGCCTCATTTCTTATTTGGTTTGCCAATGTGGGAGTTAATTGCATAAACACAGAAATATGGGGGATAAGAGGAAATACGTTCTGTGCTGTCCTGTTCGTGTAGCTCTGTTTCTTGGTGGCTTTGTCAATGTATTGCTTACAGCAGTTTAAATGGCAGGGCTGATGAGGAACAGGTGGTGATGAGGTGGTGAGAAGACATGGAGAAATCATGTTGTTCAATAGGAAATTGTTCCTCCCAGCATATTTCTGTGCTAGCCCATACAAGTGGGACTCTACAACAGTATCCTGTGACTACACCAGAAGACACAATGGCATAATATTCAAGTGTTAAACAAGTATATATCCTGTTTCAGTTAATTCTAGCATCTGAGGTTTTTAGGTGGTAATCATTACCCTTGACGTGTGAGCGCCCAGACATTGTGATGATGAGCTAGGCCTTGTTAGGACCATGGGTTACTAAACTGGAGGGAGAAATTTTCCACAAAAGGAGGATTTAAAGCTAAAACAGAGCAAATAAGAACCGATAGCTGGTTAAGTTATCCTGAGAGTTGGGAAAGACAAACCTGCTGAGCAGGTATTCCCTAGCAATATAATTTTGACTTTACTACCCTTCTTTCTCCTTGATGTATCTTCTATTTGTTCAAAGAAAATAATCTGCTCCTCTCAGTTATTTCAAAGTAAAGTCACAAGAATAGCTTGTTCCCACTCTATTCCAAATATAGCTGTTGGCAGCAATTGCTGAGATAAGGGGGAAGGAAAAGGAACTACCAAGGAAGAGGAAAGGCAGGAGGGGGAAGAGAGAAAAGAGAGCTGAAAAGGTTGGACAATAGAGAGTAAAGAGAGAGACGTGAATGAGAGGGGAGGTGAAAGAACAAGGAAAATACATTGCAGCAGAGAAAACAAATCAGAGATAGAAACAAACTCCCACAAAACAGGTGCAAGCAGCCCAAATCAAGAACGAAAAGGGCCATACCCACCCTTAGGAGGAGTTCAAGTTTTAGCCTTGAAAAGTAACCAAATCTTAAATAAAAACATGTCCAATTGTGACTTTCACTCAGATTGTCAGGGTTATATCATCAGAAATCTTATGTTAATTTACCGCTTGAAGATCTGGCCCTAGAAATTTTAAAGCAAAACATGTTGCTTATTTTAATCTCTTGTGGGATTTTTTAAAACATTATCTGCTCCAATAAACTTTCCTAGCAATTTCTGACAGAACGCCATCCATTGGGTAACTTTGCTGAAAATGAACCTGAACATGGTTCTCCTCAGGAGTTCACAGTCAAGAAGGTCTTCTGGTGAGACTGGAGCACATAGACATGCCCTTGGCAGCAGAAAATAAATGATGGTAAAAACTAAGGAAAAGCCAGAACCAGACTCAGACTGACTTAACCCAGAGCAAAGAGCTGAAGGTTTTCAAGGCTCAAGGCAGACTGGTTCCAGACCAAAGCACAGAGAAATGAGACATAAATGGAAACAGGTTCTGAGAAGTGGAGCGTAGACAGGGCAAACACAAATGACTCCTTGGCACTCTAGAAATCCTGTGAATGGCTCCAGCTTCCCTACAGAGGGGTGGTAAGTTTCTGAGAAACACCTCAAAGGGCTCCTCTGCTTCTCTTCTCAGGGAAAACAGTGACAGAATTTGGCTTTCTCTCCTGGTCTGCTGAAAGGAGATGTCATACAGGACCTTACTCCTCAGCTGAGGATAAAAAACCATACCCAGTTCTGACAGTGCTGTTTCCTATAAACTGTGTCTGGAAAGCCTTCTGACAAGCTTTCTAAGTACTCAAACGCTAGGTGATGGGACCAACAAGAGAACTGAAAATGTGACCCTTGCAATACTTCTTTTATTTCAGTCCTTCAAGGAAGAAGGCCACTTTCATCGTTAAGGGATGTGCACGATTAGTCTCTCTGGACTAAAGGCCAGGTGCAGCCATGGGAAAAGGCAGTATTTACACAAAGTACAAGAGACACGCTAGAGCAGGAAATACAAGGGTAAGTGAAACTAGTTTTGGAAGAAAGAACTGGAAAGTAGAGCTTAGCAGTCAGACTATCACTATTCAGAAACAAAGTCATTATTTTGAGAGTCTTGTCTCATGAATGATATGTGTATCCAAGTTATTTCCCTATTATGAGAAGCAACTTTTTTTTTCTTTTGTTCCCCCAGCAAGCATCATGCAGAGCTGATAATTCAGTCTTTCAGCAGAGGTGCCCCATCTGTGTCTTGCTCCCAGCACCTCTCCTGGGGTGTGTGGTCTCCATCCTGACACCTTTGGGGCTACCGGGGTCACAGCCTGGGGACAGCCATAAGGCAGCCTTGATGCCCTGGCCAGCATCTCTGACTCAACAGGGCTACACTCCGGTGTCTCTGTAAGAGCATGCCTGTGATGTAAAGTTTTAGGGGTGCTGTTATATGGCGAAACACCAGCAGTAGCCAGCCCCACGCACGGTTTTTCGCTCAGCGGCCGTGACCCCCCCAGCGGCTCCCGGGAGTGCCTTCCCCCAGGAGAGGGCAGTGGCGCCCGCACCGCTCCCTGCTCCCCTCCCGCCGGCTGCAGTGAACTTCCATCGCCCGGGTGGTACGTGAGGAACAGAAAGGGTGAGCAGAGGCAGGACTACAGATTTAATACATATGCTAGAAACCGTGTACGGGAATATCTAGGATATGTTCTGCACATTTAATAACAAGAATAGGTTTTGGGCAAAAGAGTTTGTTGATGCTTTTATTTGACTGGAAGTTTTCTCTGTCACATATACTTGTTTACAGCCGCACAAACTTAAACTAGTAACTTGCTGATTCCACACGGGTTGGTTTCATTCCTATAGCCTGAATTAGAAAATGTTACTGACATTTAAATAACCCTTCAGGATGCTGCTGAGGCTCTCCTGAACCAAATCCTCACAATAAAGTCATTTACTTATTTCAAATTTACAGGCATTCATCCTAAAACAACAAGCAGCATTGGCTGAAAACCGCAGAGTGTGGTTTCCAGGTACAGTAATTAAGGGCAGACTGGGATGCCTTCTCCTCTGCTCTTTAACCATCCCCTTCCCCTAGCATGCCAGCAGCCAGGCAGCTGTTTTCTGTAGGTTCATGTTCACAGCAGGTTTCCCTGGCTGGGTACCAGGTTTCAGTGACTGGCCAGTACAGGCTGAGAGCCTGCATCAGGCCTGTGAGGGGCAGGCAGGGTGGATTTAGGGGAAGTAGCTTTTGTCTGCAGCCTAGAAATTTGGCACACACCCCTGGAGAAACAAAAGCTATTAGTAAACCAGCATTTCTTCCTGTGAGGACACGGCAGATCTCTCTGCCCCCAGTGAAAAGGGGCAAATTTGGGAAACTCTGAAATACTGCTTTGGAGAGAAGAACATCTCTTTTACATGAAACACTAAAAAAAACCCCACCAATCCCAACCTGAATCTAGCCCAGACTTAGGACAGGCATCCCTTGCTGTTGTCAGAGGATAGGTTCACTCACCTCCTATCCAGGAACAAGTCCCTGCACCCAGCTGAGTCCCCACTCCCAAGGGCACCTGCTGAGCTGGGGCCACCTTAACACTCCCAAAAGCAGTGGGGTGCAGAGTGGATGCAGCAGGGTGCATTTCCCAAGCAGACCTACTAGCATTGCTGCTGTTAGCACACCAGGTTGCTGAGTTTTGCAACAAAAGCACAGTCATCCCCTGGAGAGATGACTCAAATGTGTGATGTTAAGCTGGTTAAATGGTGTTGCCAGCTCCACAGATGATGAGACGCATTTTCTTCCTCAGCCACTCTCAAGCTCAGGTATGGAGAAAAGGACAATTTTATTTCTACAGCTCCTGTCTCAGGTACTTGTTGCAGAGAATGACTGCAGGAAAATATACCTGGTGCAACATCAGCTAGAACCTTGTTAAAAGAGCAAATACAATAAATATAAAGGAGGCTGGTTTCAAAGAAATTGGGAATAAAAGAGAAGTTTCCACCCTTCAGCTCTGAACCTTCCTCAGCGAGTGCTATATCCAGTCAGACGTCATGCACATACGAGGCGCAGCTCCTCTCTTGGTGTGAGTGGGGCTTTGGCAATTTACACCAGCAATCTGTCCGTCATATGAAACCACGTGGTTTATATGAACCGCAGGAATCAGTAGGATTTTTTGCATGTAAGGCTCATTGACGTCAGTGCGAGTTGGACGGTCTAACCCTCAGAGTCTGGTATAATCAGCCAAATGGGGATCAAAGGCACAAAGCACATGCAAAGCACTACAGCAAGAATATCTGAAAAGGGACCGGCAACATTTGAGTTTCATCTGTCAACATCTTCCTGCAGACCAAGCATTAACTATATTTCCCTCTTGCCCTGCACCAGATCCTGCTGCCATTCAGACAAAGCTCCCATTGAGAGAAGTCGAGTAACTTGATTGTCCCTGTAAAGGCTGGAAATCAGACACAACGCACCCCATTCTTGAGAAAGCTTTTAAATTAACCAACAAAGTCAAATAGTAGTAGTATACCTTAGGTGAAGTTAGCCAGGAGGTACGTTAGAATTTATTTGGGTCAGTCTTTCATTGAATCCTTTTCTGTAGTTGGAGAACATTACATTTGCCAAGTTAGTTCAAAGGTGGAATTGAGATGTGGGGAAGTTAGGGTGGGATGTGAAACCCTGGTTCTTCTTTCTCTTGTATGTATTATGATTTAGTGTCATCAGTGGGCACGTGGTATTTTCAAATAATACAGAAAGATGTTGTAGAGTATCCCTAAAACCCATATCTGATACATCTGCAACATTTTACAGTAAGGAGGATACTGTACTTGGCTGTTTCTCAAATTCATGTAAAGTAACTTGCCCCACTGCACAACAGATTCCAATACTTTGTTCTTTCATAGTAGCAATTACACCAACTATAGCTCGGCTGTAATGGAAAGGTACAACACAATTGCTCCTACTTCTCAGTCAAATTTCCCAGAACCTGACTCTCTCTCTCTCTGTCTGTCACACTTTAACTTTCAAATTGAGATGAGTTTTTTAAAGGAAAATATCTAGAATCCTACTGAAATTGAACACGATCTTTCTTTCAACTGTATCTCATATGCCAAATTGTACTGGCTGTGGATTGTGCTAGAAAGGACTGGTAACAAAACCTGAGTTCAAAAACACTGAGGATTGTATATTTACTAATTACTGTGCCCACTTCCCTGATCACCCATAAAGAAAAATATCTAGGTTTATGCCTGCTATTCTTTAGCAAGTATGACAAATGCCCCTTAAACTTTGACTTTTTCAGGCACGCTCCTGTTTAGCCTGTGTTCTGTGGTGACTGGACAAGTAGTGAACCTGGAGTATCACCAAAGGCAGTGAAACAAAAAAGGAGGAAATGAGAGAACCCTTCTCAGCTGGGTTGTGTGGTGTTGGATGGATAAAGAGGGGCCTGGGAGACAGCCGCCCTGTGACAGTGTTTGGGACCCAAGGCAGAGGTAAGTGCATGTGCCACAGAGATGCCTGAGCATGCCATAATGTACTAAAATCTGTAAATATTGGTTTCTGCAGTTAAAAATGCAAGCATAGAGTTTTTATCGTTCCTATGTATTCTCTGGATTGTTGCTTTGGAACAGGAGTGTGCTTTTGTAGCATCTCTCATATGTTGCTGTGTCTTGCTGCCGCTTGGGTTGTCAATGGGGTTTTTTTCTGCAGACCACTGAAAAGGAGCTTTGCACGCTATGAACCATATGTGAGAGTTGCTTTCCTAACGCAGAAATAAACAGCCATGAGATGAAATATTCCTAAGTAATGACATTAAGTGACACGAACAGAGCATAGGTTACAGCTTTCAAAAATAATTACATCTGACACCCTCATCAGCAAGAAGATGTAGGGGCTGCAAGCGCTGAGCTTGGGAACAGCATATGAAACATTGGCTTCTCCTGGGAAGGGAGGCACAAGGGAGGTTATTTTTAGTACTTTGGAGAAAAAAAAAAAAAATAGAATTTAAGCACTCTTTGGTTTGATACCCTAATTACGGAGGAGATCATAGGGAAAGAAGAGCAAAAACGGGAGTGGAAAGCTGTGGAAGCAAGGGGAAGAGCGGCGGGGACGGGACGGGACGGAGGGGCCGCAGCGGGGGAGGTCCCTCGCTGCCACCCCCGCCGTCCCGTCCCGTCCCCGGTTGCGCCCGTCGGTTCAATAACAACCCACCGACGGTGGAGCAGGCAGTTCCGTTTTTCGCGGCGGTATATATAGATCAGACACTTTCCAAAAAAAGCAGCGGCGCACTCCCCTCTGCTCGGCGCCTCTTTCCACCCGTAATTCAGAAAAAAAAATGCAAAAAGGAGAAGTTGGATTCCGTGAATGCGGCTGTTTTCTGACCCGCCGCCACTTTGCGGTTACGGGCTGCTGAGAAAGTGAGCCGGGGTCCGGCGGGGCGGTCCCGGGACCTCCTCTGCTTTTCCGAGCTTTTTAATTTTTTTTTTTTTTCCGGCACGAGCCCTAAAAGGGACAAACGCGGGGGGGCCGCCTCTTCTCCTTTTTAAGACAAGGGCACGGCCCC